>WAAD01025882.1:0-46483 GCA_013389945.1 Fregata magnificens | reverse complement strand
CTCCCAGCTGGTTACGTGGGCTTGGTATTCCTCGGTTTGGCACTCTCGTACTCCCTGTCTTCTCCCCTCCTCGGACTCCTAAGCGACAAACTGCCAGTGAGTACTACCTTGCTGTTTGTGCAGGGTTAGTAAAGCACTCTGTGCGTTTAGTTAAAACTGGAGGACTTCCCATACTGAAGTGATGGACGTAGGCCTGGTCCTGCAAAGGGATCTGTCTGTCAGGACCTTGCACATGCACTGAATACTGCCAACTTGAAGGTCTCTCTTGCAAGGTCCAGGTAACACAAGAATGTCCAAAATAGTAAAGGATGTTGGACAAGTATCCTGTAGTTGAAATGTCTTGAGCTTTTCCGGTGGACTAAGCACCATGTTTCCAGCCAATGTGGAATGGAGTGTGGGAAAACATGTCCCAGTTATTCATGCTTTCGTCCACATCTAATTTTGTCAGCTTTTGAGAAGAGGAGTGAAGACACTCTGGTTAGTGGTATTGACTTTATCTCTTAAAAAGTGTAATATCCAAATTAGATCAGCACACTGACTGGCTATGATNCCTGTAGAGACCATAATTGCACACTGACTGGCTATGATTCTCTAGCTCTTAACTGCACCATAGAAAGAGATTTTGACAGAGATACACCTAAAACTGCCTGGTTGACAGCCACTGCTAATTGATCAAGGGAACCTAGACTTTGAATGCTGTGCATGAAGGACAGTGGCAATTCTCTGACACTGTTTTTTTTCCCAACACAAACTAATAATGGCCTTTGTACATGAGAACTACATGCAATGCTATATGATATTTCTTATACTAAGGAAAATAAAACCTAAAATACTTTGCTAACAGAGAAGCACTGTTACTCAGTATCCTGAAGCAATCTCTGTATTAAGCAGCTGCTGCCAGTGATTGCATCGGTGGCGAGGAGACATGAATTCAATATTTCTTGATGGTGTTCAGAACTGGCAGGGAAATTGTGAATTCCCAGTTTGTGTGTAATTATGGTCTCTACAGGAGCAGTACTTTCCAGTAGATGAAGATTTAGAAGAGGGGTTTTAGGAAGGACAAAATAGTTACATTACAAATTCACATCTTTAAGTTACAGACTTCTTCCTTTTCTTTCACAGTACCTCAGGAAGTGGCTGCTGGTATCTGGAGGCTTAATGACAGCACTGTGCTTTTTCATGTTAGGACCTCCTCCTGTACTGCACATTGAAAGGTACAGAACTGCCTCTTCTTGAACCTGTCCCCTTATGTGATGTTTTTGTGATAGCTATCATGACCATGGTCATCTATGTCCACAAGTCTATAGTTAGCACCTCTGGCCATGAAACAAGGTGGTTTTTTTTTTTTAACTTGAGACTATGAATGTAAAGCAGTGGAACCATCTGAAAATTGAGATTTTACAGCTTCGTGAAACAGATCCTTTTCCTTTGCTTTTTGTTACTGTCTTTGCTCATGTTAATGTGTGTGTGGTGGGAAGAATGCTGCTTTTTATTTTCCTTTCCTCCGAATTCTGTGATATTTCCAGTGCAGCAAAACAAAGTTCTCTTTCTGTATTATTTTTCAATTTTCTCTATTTCATCAATGTTTCTGAACGGAGGGATTGATCTGCATGGCTGTGCAGCAGTGTTCATTTTTTCTTCTCTTCATATATATATTGCTGAGGAAAATGCCAGGTTACAGCTTTGTTTTCAGCTACCTGAGTAGAAACAATGTCTGTTTCACCTGAACACTGCATTGCCATAGCTTTCAAGTTAATCCACAGCAAAACACTCTGCTACATTTACAAAACAACTGTACAGTCCTTTAGTCATAGGTTATATACTCTATTAAAGCTGATGATAGGCTTCCTAGTTTGAGTGGGGGGTGATGACCTCCTCTCTCTGGTGACCAGCGATAGGACACGGAATAGAATGAAGCTGCATCAGGGGAAGTTCAGATTGGACGTTAGGAAAAGGTTCTTCACTGAGAGAGTGGTCGGTCACTGGAACAGGCTCCCCAGGGAAGTGGTCATGGCACTAAGCCTGTCAGAGTTCAAGGAGCGTCTGGATGACGTTCTTAGTCATATGGTTTAGTTTTAGGTAGCCCTGTGAGGAGCAGGGAGTTGGACTCGATGATCCTTATGGGTCCCTTTCAACTTGAGATATTCTGTGATTCTATAATGCGCAGAATTAGTCAACTCCTTCTTCCCAGACTCCTGCTTTTTAAAAAAGATTAAATAGATTTGAAACTGAGCTGGTGAGAAAAGGAAATCAGTAAAATCTTCAATATTCTTTTCCTTAGTTAAGTCTATTTGGGTATAACGTATCAGGCTACAAATTGTATCTGCAAAATCCTTCACTTGTGCAACAAAGCAAGTCTGGAGCTTGGATATCTGTATTACCAAGTTGTCTGTCCACCTCTTTTCTATGTGCTCCTCTTAAATATTTCCTTATCAAATGCAGTTCATTTTAACTTGAGCACAGGATTTTTAAATTCTCTTACAAAGTCTTTTTCTAAGCATAGAGCTGTATTTTCAAGTCTTAGTGTTCATTTAAAGTCGAGTTCTTCTTGACTTCAAGAAACCTAGTTTTCTGGTCAGTCATGGAGAGCTGATAAAACAGCAAATGGTGTCCTTATTTGAAAGGAGTCTTCAGCAGCTAACTTCTTTTAAATGCCTCTTTTTCAGTCAGCTGTGGATGTTTCTGCTAGTGCTGGTTTTGATTGGCTTTTCCCTTGGCATGAGTGCTATCCCAGTGTTTCCAGAGATACTGCACTGTGCATAGTAAGTAACTCAGTCCAACACATCTTTCATGTTAGTGACAGTAGGAAACTGCAACTGATTTTCAGGAGTGAATATGAAGTGGGGTTTTGGTGTGGCTTTTTCCCCCCTTTTTGAGACAAAGGCAGCAAGTAACACTTAAATGCTTCCACTGCTCTTGTCTTAGTTTTTTTCTGACTGAGCACTCCAGTCATTATACTGAAATATGATTTTGTAAATGTATATCTTGGTACTATGAACACACTGAAGTCTATTAGACTTTAGGTCTCATAGTACAGGGCGACCTGTGTGTGGTTTCATATAGACAGGATTTATTTTAGCTTCTGAGGACGATTAATAGCAAGCAGTTTTCACTGGATTTTCAGTCTGCATTGGCATTAAAAGCTGCACCTACAGGAATCATACTTGCACACAGTACAAGGTCTGTGATGTGGCTTGGCAGTAATGACTAGAAGGGTCTTGATTTACTCTTATTAGTATGTTCCTCTTGGAACAAGGTCTTTCCTTCTTAAAAAATACCTGTCAGTGTTTCACACTTGCCCTATGAAACACGGGGAATGAGCGATGGCGTGATGTTAGGAGTCTCGCTTGGAAGACATCAGAGATAAGAAGTAGCACTGCAGTCCTCCAGAGAGGCAACAAAGAAGAAAGTACTGGGTAAACAGACATGATTCCACTGTACGCTTTCGCTTGTTAACTATTTATGTTGTGTGTAAATTAAAAGGAGGGAAAAAACTTTCCCTGTAGGGGAAAGCTATAGGATGACACTCAATAATGTATTGTACTACTCTAACTGGTCTGTCTTTCTGCAGTGAGAATGGATTTGAAGAAGGTCTGAGTCTGCTGGGACTGGTGTCTGGGCTCTTCAGTGCTATGTGGTCCCTTGGGTAGGTATACAGTCACGTTTTTGTAAACTATGAGCATTCGATTGTTCTATGCTATTGCCACACGAAAGCCTGCTACATTACAACCAGAAGTCTTGCATTGCAGTCATTGTGTTGACCTTGATTCAAAAGGTTCTTGCTAAACAGCTGCCTGGTGGCCATGTTAAAACAAAGCTTTTTACCCAACAAAGGGAATGGACTCTGAACTTGTCTTCCTTGAAATGTATTGCACTGCATATCAAAAAGCTGCAGTGATTAAGTGGATGTTAGCTTGTGCTTCTGTGTGGTCATTTTTGTTGTCACTGAAATATTTAATGCTTAATACAGAGAGAGGTGGACCCAAATTTTTTACAAAGCTAAGTCCACCCACATGGAGCGAGCTAGAAGGTATCTGCTCCTGACTAATTCTGTTCTCCCTTCTTCATTTTCCACATTTCCTCCTTTTGTCTGGGACAGCTTAGGGTAGAATCTTCTTTTCCAGCCACAGCCATTACTTAAGGTCTGTGTTTGCGTAGCTTAGCAGAGTGTGTCTGTGTTTATTATCCAGTGGTCATCACAGAAATGAGTGAAAGGCGCTACTGGCTGAGTGACCCTTCAGAGTTGTCGCTCAGTGGGAAGTGATAGGGTCCCCCTATTGACAGCCACTTCCAGAATTTTTTTTATCTGTCCTTGTAGTCCTCTGTGGCTGCAAGTAAGTTTCAGTGGTACAAATCTGCACCATTTTTTCCAAGCTAACTGAAGTTCTGTCTGTCCTGTTTATGTGGTGTAGGGCTCAGTACAGATATAGGTAGTATAAAGTTACCAAACCCCAGTTTTATGCTGTTATCAAACCTGATTTTATTATGTGACTTGCTTCCAGGAAGTCTCTCCAGTTTTACACAGTTTCGTCCTTTTCTGTAGCAAGAGACCGTATCACATAAGTACCTTTCATAAAGTGACAGCAGCTGCATAACCTTTCATGGCATTCTTAGGCATGAAGGTGCAGGGCAGTTACATACAGCTCAACCTTGCAGTGACTGCGTCTGTCACAATGTGCCTCCCCACCTGCCTGTATTCATCAGTCTTTTGTCTTGAAGTTTGGAAGATTTACATTTTGAGGGATCAGAGTTTAAATTTCTTACATGATAGAGTTGATCAGTGTAGATGCCCTGTTAGAACATGGTCCTTAATGAGGCCTCTCAGCCATTCCAGATACAGAAAAGAGTGCATTCAGCTTTCTGATGTGGATCCTATTTCCAGCTGAGGAGGTAGCTAGACAAGGTTTATTGGGGCCATGGCAAACAAAGAATTAATACTTATTGTGGATTATAGGAAAGTCAGGTCTGTGGAAGATAATCTCTTTGTTGACAAAGGAGAGAGAGTCAATGGAGGGAGGCCACAAAAGACAATAAAAAAGTTCTCTGACAATATTGTATGTTATCTTTTTTTGTTTGGGATGCTGATATCTCATTTTGATTTATTGCAGGGCATTTGCAGGTCCCACTCTGGGAGGATTTCTATATGAAAAGCTGGGTTTTGAATGGGCCTCAGCCATCCAAGGAGGATGGGCACTGTTAAGTGTAAGTAATCACACATTTTCTGCTTTTTATATCTATTGCAATCATGAGCTATTGCATAAGGTTATTATTATTACAATTGTAACTGACTGTTTCCTCAAAGGGTCTTGCAACTGGAATATTCTATATCACTGAGGGAACAAGGAGAAGGTATGCTGAGATATTTATTCTTTATTTTACTTGCAGCCCTATAAAGCAAACCTTTGAAAGCTGTGCTTCAATTTTTTCCTCACTACCAACCTGATAATGAATGACAGGATGAGCAGTAAAAATATTGCTTAAATACTTTGTCTGTATGCTTTCCTAAATCCCTGCTGACCGAAACAGACCTAAACCAGGCAATGCCTGTTCTATACAAGCAACAGGACTGTGGCATTAATGAGCAAACCCTACCGATGGTTCCTCCAGGAGGGTGTCTGTGAGCTGTATTTGGCTGGATGGTTGCATCCAGAGAGTAGTGGTCAATGGCTCAATGTCAGGATGAAGATCAGTGATGAGTGGCGTCCCTCAGGGGTCCGTATTGGGACCAGTGCTGTTTAGTATCTTCACCAACGACAGACAGTAGGATCGGGCACACCCTCAGCAAATTTGCAGATGACACCAAGCTGAGTGTTGTGGTTGACATGCCTGGGGGGTGGGATGCTGTTCAGAGGGACCTGGACAAGCTTAAGAAGTGGGCCCATGTGAACCTCATGAGGTTCAACAAGGCCAAGTGCAAGGTCCTGCATCTGGGTCGGGGCAACCCCTGGCATCAATACAGGCTGGGGATGAAGGCATTGAGAGCAGCCCTGCAGAGAAGGACTTGGGGATACTAGTGGGTGAAAAACTGGACGTGAGCTGGCAACGTGTGCCCACAGCCCAGAAGGCTAACCGTATCCTGGGCTGCATCAAAAGAATCGTGGCTAGCAGGTAGAGGGAGCTGATTCTGCCCCTCTACTCCACTCTGGTGAGATGCCACCTGGAGTACTGCGTCCAGCTCTGGAGTCCTCAACACAAGAAGGACATGGACCTCTTGGAGTGGATCCAGAGGAGGGCTGCAGAAATGATGAGAGGGATGGAAAACCTCTCCTATGAGGACAGGCTGAGAGAGTTGGGGTTGTTTAGCCTGGAGAAGAGAAGGCTCCAGGGACACCTTATTGCACCCTTTTAATACTTACAAGGGATTTATAAGAAAGATGGGGGCAGACTTTTTAACAGGGCCTGTAGCAAATAGGACAAGGGGTAATGGTTTTAAACTAAAAGAGGGTAGATTCAGACTAGATATGAGGAAGAAATTTTTTACAATGAGGGTGGTGAAACACTGGCACAGGTTGCCCAGGGAGATGGTAGATGTCCCATCCCTGGAAATATTCAAGGTCAGGTTGGATGGGGCTCTGAGCAACCTGATCTAGTTGAAGATGTCCCTGCTCAGTGCAGGGGGGTTGGACTAGATGACCTCTAAAGGTCCCTTCCAACCTGAACCATTCTGTGAAATAATAGGTGTGAAAGCAATAGTACGTGGTTCTGTGCAATAGTGGGGAACCAAATCCAGTGATCCATGTAATGTGTGGTTTTTCTGCTATAATGTTGGTATTGCATAGAAGTATCTAGAGAATATTAAACCTGTTTCTTCCATCCTGTTCTTTTCCTTGTGCAAACAGTTCCAGTTCTAGCCTGCAAAATCCTCCTGGTAATAATGAAGAAAGAACTCATCTGATGGGCAGTGAAACATAGCCAGACATACTTTGAATTCTCTGTTTGCTATTGTGGTTTAACCTAGTGTTGAGATGAGTGGACTTAACAGTGTTTCATTATTCTGGAGCTGGGATACATGATCCCTTAGTGAACAACCAGTTGTGGTTTAGCTGTAGCTGCATTACTGTTTTGAAACACTGACTGCCTTTCTTTTGGAAGTCCTCATGTGGATTGGCTGAAGTGATGAGTAACCCTCAGGTGTCAGCCTGTTTAATTGTGTTCCATATGCAGTGCACCACTGTATGTGAAGAGGTGTGTTTTCAAATGTCTGCTTTCTATACTTAAGCCTGCTGTGCATTATTCTTGGGTAAAGCTACTATTTTGCTACTGTGATTTTCTGTATTTTTTTAAAGAAAGTTCATTATCTTGTAATACTTTAACTGATAACATAAAATGTTGAAACAGAATTTGAAATGACAAAGCATTAAGCACAATATTGTTTTCAATAAAGCAACTTTTTTTTCCTAAGTTTTGTGAATTTTCTTAGACAACAAGAGTCCAAAAGACTTTGTGTCTACCAGCACTTGTATTATTTTGAAAGTGCCTGAAAATGGGAGGCAAAGGTAATGAAGGGAGGACTTAGCATCTCTACACAGAACTAACTGATCTTCAGTCCTGGAGGAGACTTGGCATCATGTGTGTATACATACATGCACAGACATATGTATGTTTGTGTTATATATGAAGACGTGTGTGAGATGTATTTTACCAATAAATGCCAGCTGGAATGTTTGTACTAATTATCTCTGCAACAGTACATCTATCAAAAGTCTAGGGCTACTATTTTCCAACAATGGGGAAAAAAAAAATCTCACCTCCTCCAGATGCTCAGCAAAAAATTTCAAGGGGAACTGAGACAAGAGCATACCTGGCAAACTCACACTAGACTTCGTCACCTTGGTTGTGGCAAAAGTCTTTTAATTTGTCCTTGAGCCCAGAACTGGGTCCTAGAAGGGGTTCTCTGTGGTACCCATTTTTCCATAAATAAGAAAAAATGGTCTAGTCCTAGCAATTTCCACTCAGTTTTTCTTGTGAGTAGCTACTGGAATTTACATGAGAAATACTTTCTCTGCCAGAGCCCTTTTTGGGGCACTAGCAAGAGGAACTGCTCTGGTAGCCAGCTGAACTGTGAAGCATCAGGGTACCAAAGGGCAGGCTTCCCCTGGGAACATCCTTGCCTTTTGTATCAGGTGTTAGACTTCACTGAAACTGGGAATGTACACCTCAACCTATTATGAAGTGCTGACCCTGCCAGTACCGATGGTGAGGCAGGTGAGAAGGAGCTGAGAGGACTAGAGGTAGATGCAAGGTGCACCAGATGCAGATCTGTAGACGTGAGACTTAATTAGCTCTCTTTGTGGAATGACTTCTTCACTTACCTGACTTCTGCTGTTAGGACTTGAAGAGGCTGGGATTACCAGAAAGAGCACAAATGTCATTGAAATTAATGAGCTGTCCTGCAATGCGTGAACTTCACCAGACCTCCAGTAGAAAATAGACAGGCTTAACTAACCCCTCTAGCTTTCTGGCAACACATCTTAGAATCATAGAACCATTAAGGTTGGAAAAGACCTCTAAGATCATCAAGTCCAACCATCAACTAACACCACCATGACTCCTAAACTAGGCCCTGGAGTGCCACGTCTACACCTTTTTTGAACGCCTCCAGGGTTGACGACTCCACCACCTCTCTGGGCAGCCTGTTCCAATGCCTAACCACTCTTTCAGTAAAGAAATTCTTCCTGATGTCCAATCTTCTTCCCCTCTTCATTTTTTCACGTACGCAATGGAGGTGGACAAAACCTGAAGAGGAATCCTGGTTTCCACGTTTGTTGTTCAAATCAACACACAAGCACGTTCTCCTGCCGTGATTATCAAGGGGTCCAGGATCCATGGTTAAAGCAGAGCAGTGGGATCTCCTATGGGAAACTCAGCAACCCCCTGGCTAGTGCTGTGCTTGTCTCATGTGGTAGCAGGTCTAAATAGCCATCTGCTGTTACTAACACAGTTGTACAATCTGTGAAGCTGTGGTAAGTAAGGACTGTGCCAGGTATAGCCAAACTACATTCAGCTAGATTAGAGCAGCCCTGAGCTGGGGTGGCACAGGTAATGCCCATGCAGCAGCACTGAGCTCAGGACTGGCCGCCTGCCTCCTGCAGCCCTGCCTGCACCCCGTGCCTTCGAGTTTGGCCAGGAATGTGTTCGTGCTGGTCTCTGCTGAGATTTCCCAAACTCTGGCTTGTTTTTCTGCTGTGACCCAGGCTTGCCATGAGCTGCGTTACTACAGCAATGCCACACCCTAATCATTTGCAGATCTGGCAGGTGATGTGGTTCTTTGGCTGCAGCACAGTGGTGACTTCTCTGTCGGTGGTTTAAGGCAGAATTGCTTAATCCTGGCAGCTCTCTTGCCTTTGATGTTGTGAGACTTTCCGGGCAGGGTGATTGCACCTCCTGGTGTCGGCTTTCTGCCACTCTGGGGAATTCCCAGGTTTTGTGCAAGACTTTCCCTCTTAAAGCCCCCTGGCTTTGCTTGCCCTGTCCTCCTCTTGGGCGACTTCCAGACTCCAGACATGGGGCTTCCTAAAGCTTGTGCCTCTGCCATGCTTTTGGTGCTGTCTGCTCTGGAGGCCTGTGCCCTGGACGGCTACGTCGCAGCTGTCTACGAGCACAATGTGGTCTTGTCAGAGGACACTGAAGTGCCGGTTTCTCCTGAGGAAGCCTTGATGCTGATGGACAAAAATATGGCCATTTTGGAAGCAGCCGTCAAAGAAGCAGCCAGACAGGTATTATGACAGAGTTAGAGACATTCATTTTGGTAAACACTGACCATTTATTAATTCTCTTAATGGTGGTTTTTGGGCTTGTATGTTGGTACCAGGGTGCCCATATCATTGTGACTCCTGAAGATGGCATTTTCGGCTGCGTCTTCACAAGGGAAACAATACACTCTTACCTTGAGGATATGCCAGACCCACAGGTGGACTGGATTCCATGTGCTGATCCTGGAAGGTGTCGTCCCTGCTGTACACGGGGGAACGGTCTGATGGGAAAGACAGCTACCTTTAGGAGTGGTTGTTGATAGTTTTAAATGTCTTGGAACAACTGCTGTGAAATGAAGGCAGGTTAGACATCATGTAGTTGCCATAAATAGCTTCAGACAACTTCCTTCATCATTTTTCTCTGTCGTTTTTTCTCACTGTAATTCTTTTGATTTTAGTTAGTATACTCATAAAGGCTGAGATTTATTTAAAAGAAAGACAAAAACTTACAGAATCTACATTTCAGTAATGTATTCCATGCATGTTGTAGAAAATGTTTAAGATACAAGAATATTAGGAATATTTGTGAATAAAATAACAGCTACTACTGAAAGGATATACTGCACAATTTCAAATTTATATTTTTGAATCATGACATGGTAGTCTTTTTATTCTTTTATTTTCCCTATTTTTTGAGGCTGCAATATTTGGTGAAAGATAACAAAACGCACCATAGAAGAAACAAATGGTAAGCTACCTGAGCACAGCAGCTGAATCAAGAGATGAAGCAGAAAGCTGAGATTACCCCATGTGTCGGTGTGTCATCAACACTGTACCACAAGCCAGCAGCTGAAGGGAGACTCAAAGGTGCAAAGGTTCAGTTCCACTGCAAGGAACCCCTGTGTTCCTCACTTATCTAATGTGAGATGAAGCTGGAGTTTCAGCACACTAAGCTTTGAAGCACAAAACCTCTGCCTTCTGTTGAGTAACAGAAAACAACAGTCTCGTATTAGAAATGACTGACTTAAACCTATCATTCTTGTGACCTGTAGTCATAGTGTTGGCATTTTTACGGATTGACTGGTTTTGCTGTTTTATTTCCTTTCTTCCTTCCCTGCTGTTTAGGTTTGCTCCCTCACCAGTGCTGGAAAGACTGAGCTGTCTGGCGAGGAATAACTCCATCTATGTGGTTGCAAATATGGGGGACAAAAAGTGATGGTCACTATCAGTACAATACCAACGTTGTCTTTGACTCAGAAGGGAAACTGGTGGCTCGTTATCACAAGGTAAGAGGATTTTACAAAGTTCAGGAAGTGCGTGATCCTCAGGTGATTAAAGATATGACACAGAAGCTACTTCCCAGGCTTAAATGTATTTGTACATAGAGTCATTATAGAGCAGGTGTCAGAGGACAGGTGAAAGCCACTGCCTTAAGATATCTTCATTCCTGCTATTCTGAATTTAATAGCAAGTAATTAAAAGAAATTAATTAAAACTCAATAAGCCCTCTATTTTTACTGCTTCTCAATAGGAAGTGACACATGAGATATTAAAACATTAATGTCCTAAACCCTTGCTAACTAAATACAAATCCCCTTTGCTGGTATAAATCAGAACCACAGATATTTGTGCTTGACTCCTCTTGCAGTGGTATGAATTCTCCTTTTCGAAATTAAGATACAGCATGTTCACAAAACATATTCTCCATTACTTGTATTTAAGTGAATGAGCATTATATTCAATATTAGTGTGTTTTAAATGGTTTGATTTGTTTTCTAATCTTTTTTTTCTCCATTCCTTCCTTTCCATGAACAGTACAACCTTTTTGTGACAGAGAAACAGTTTAATTAACCCAAGGATCCAGAATTTGTTACTTTCAATACATCCTTTGGCTACTTTGGCATTTTCACTTGTGCAGACATACTCTATCATGACCCAGCTGTAGTCTTGGCAAGCAGATTTCAGGTTGACACCGTTCTGTTTCCAACCGCTTGGGGTAACGCTCTCCCACTGTTGTCGGCAGTCCAGTTTCACTCAGCATGGGCTATGGGAATGGGCGTCAACTTTCTTTCAGCAAATACGCGCAACTCCACTTTAGATATGACAGGTGATGTGATCTTGCTCTAATTGATCTTCTTCCCGTGGGCAACATTTATATCTCTGTAGTGCAGCTGACCTGAGCAGAAATTCCCATCAGCTTTAGGCATGCATACACGTCAACAGGATTAGGACAAGAGAACGTGTACAGGTAAAAAGGAAATAAAAATGTGATATGTAAGAACTCAGAAATGCTTAAATTGACTAGAACACCTTTAGTTAGTTGTTAAATGGTCAGTCCTGAGAGTTCGTGCATGTGATTCTTCATCTTCTGACCCTGGTGTTTATAGATATTTTGGTCATGTGAAGGCCCAAACTTTTTTTTCTCCACTAGGTGGAAACCTAACTCTGAGAAGTGTTCTTGAGAGTCTTGCAAACGTTACTTCTGTGCTGGAGACCTTGTGTCAAGTTTTCTTTGCCGGCTCTGTTTTCATTGTATATTTTTCCTGAGCAGATGCCAGAAGTCAAGCACAAGTTTTGTGGGCATGTGCTTGCAGAAGTGAGAGAAAGCTTAATGGTGTTGCTAAAATGTAGCCTTAAACTTTGCCTTCCAAATAAAAGCAGATACGGGCTGTTCCTTTAGTTCTCAGTCATTGATGACCCTATGTCGTACAACTCATATTCTTTATGAGGTTTTACTCTGGTCTTTAAGAGTTATGTATTTATGTAAAGAGCTGCATAAAGATGTGCCTTTTGGTAATATCTTTTCCTTACAGAGTTTTTTTTACTTGACAGTGTTACCATTCATTTTAATCAGAAATACTGATTTCTGATGCAGCTAAACTCAATGAGGAATGTATAGCTTCAGCCACTTAAATAATACATAATGGCATATAATTAGTACACTAATCTTGTCACTTACAATACATGAAACATCAAGAGTTTGGTCTACTTTCCATTGATTGCAAAAAGCATTAGGTTAGGATTGTAGTCTGTGAAGGCTTAATTTAGTTTCAGAACAATCTGGTAAACATTAGAATAAAATTTGGCACATGTTTAATTAGTGAAGACTGCTTACTTGTACCATACACTTGCTTTCAGATTAAAAGCTAAGCTTTCTGGTGTTATGTGTTTGCAGGGAGTGGTATTTGTGCCCCAGATGGTCCGAGAGCATATTATTGTAATGCAGAAACAGAAAATGGTCACCTTTTCGTGACAGAACTGAGTTCACGCCCACGTCTGTCTCCTGACTATCCTGCTGCTGTTAACTGGAAATTGTATGCCAGCAGTATTGAACAGCTTCCATCAAATGATCACTATTTCAGTGGGGTCGTTCACCATGATCGCTTCTCCTTCACGGAGCTCACTGAACCCGAGGGAAATCATGCCATTTGCCAGCAGGACCTCTGTTGCCATCTGAGTTACAAGATGGCAGAGAAGCAGAAAGATGACATTTATGTTCTGGATGCCTTTGATGGACTCCATGTTGTTGAAGGAGAGTATTATTTGCAGGTAAAGGTTTTCTATTCTTATTTGGACAATGGGAAGGCTGCAGTACTCTCTTTGCAGCCCATTTGCATTTGTCTTGTTTTTGATTGAGGGGGTTTAAGAGGGGGCATTTTTTAGACCCCTCTGAAAACATTTGTTTTGTTCATGATGCATTTTTACTTCATTAGGGGTGTTGATCCTGCTTTTCTGTCTATGTTACAAATGATGAAAGTGAAGACCCTGAGTTGACCCTGTGCTATAACACTTCAAGGAGGTTTCCATATATGTGTACAAAAGGGATAGAAGATGGTAGAGTTCTCCCTGTCTTCACAGGGGTGCTCTTGTCACAACAGAGAGCTGTTTTCTGCTCAGTGGATTGAGCCATCGTGCTGATGTGATTCCCTAACATGCAGTTATCTCACAAAATTAAGAAACTGAATACGGATATAACCTTTGTATTCACATGGCTTGTCAGTGTATTGGTTCTTTTAAATTTTACTGCTAGGCTTTTTTTAATGTGCTATATCTTCATATCTTTTCTCTATATCTTTAGAGTATTCCCACTAGAGTAGGCAAATAAGTATGGCTTCATCTTTTTAGGAAACTCAGCCAGAGCTGAAGTAGCTTACCTAGGTCATAAACTATTCCACATCTGTGACTAAATGCATATGCATTGTCCATGAACGCACACATAACTTATAAACATATGTGTGTGCACACAGACACAGTGCTGTGCTGCGGTGCTGGCAAAGAACTGTCTGGCAAATTTTCAAGTGCCAAGAGCACCCATGGATCCTCTTGGCCTAAATAAATGAGTAGATGTATTGGATAATTTCTTCATCATGACAGCTTTTCTTACATTCTTTGTATGTTTCCCAACATTCTTTGATTGTTGAAAGCTTAGTGGTATTTTGCCTTTCTGTACCCTCCTCCCCACAGATATGCACACTGCTCAAGTGCAAGAGCACAGACCTGAACACGCGCGGGCAGCCGGTGGAGACTGCACAGACCAAGTTTGAGATGTTCTCTCTCAGCGGCACGTTTGGCACTAACTACGTCTTTCCAGAAGTCTTGTACAGTGGGGTGCAGCTGGCCCCCGGGGAGTTCGAGGTAATGGGACACCCTTCTGAGTTGCCAGACTTGTAACACAAGTGGACAAAAAGCCACTACAAGACACAGGAGCAAGTTGGGAGTTATCAGTGTCCTCTATTTCACTAACTGGCTTGAGTTCAAGGCAGCTTTATTTCTGCCTGATTTTCCTGGCTGCATTCATACAGGAGGTCCATTTCCCCAGTTCACTTCTTCCCCAGATCTCCTAGAATAAGATCTTGCTCAAGACGGAAGTGGTGTAGTTTTTCTCAGGCTTTGTGGTATTTCCAAGTGAATAAGAGATTCAGACATGCTTTGCTTTCTCTTTTTTCAAGACATCTCTCAACGAGGTCAACATTAATTAATATATTATTTTGTGTTTGTCATACAATAGTACTGCTTTGCTGATGTTCCTGTTTATTTTACTCTCCCGTAACTAGGTGCTAAATGATGGACGTCTGATAAGTCGGACTAGTACATCGAAGCCAGTTTTGAGTGTAACACTCTTTGGGAGGTGGTATGAAAAGGACCCTCCACACCCAGAGCAAGCTTCACCATGATTTTACTGCAGATTCTTTAAGATCTCATCTGCTTGTTTGTGTAATGCTAATTAATCATAAATAATCATAACGTTAATTAATGTTAATAGCCATAATTATAATGGCATTCTATTTCTCAAGTTGCCTTATCTAACAGCATAGTCATTGTCCATTGATTTGTTGACTTGATTTTGCAGCAAAAATAAATTACTCTGCTGGGTAGTTCTGTATGTGTTTTTGTGTGATAGCTTTTGATTGTCATAGGCTTGACCTTGATCTCACTGGGGACAATAGAAAATAAATTCCTCTGACTTTAGTGGTGGTTTGTGGCCCAATAACAACTGATTTTTAATTCTTTGAATTTTTTGGCGGGGTGTTAGACGTCATTTCCACAACACTGTTCCGCCCTATCTCTGAACACACCCCCTTTTCAAAACCAGAGATTAACAGAACCTTTGAAGGCCAGTGGTTGAAATGTTAAGTTACCATTTACTTTGATAAAGAAAACAAGAGTGCAAACACCCTTGCTTCAAAACCAGTTATTCAATTGAGTACACAGTGTAATATGTTATCATGCCATGCCCTAACTTACAATTGGAGGAGTCTACTTGAATCTTTTGGGCCACAGTTTTAGGGTGTGGAAAATTCCCTTTCCACAAAACTATTGATAACTGTCGCCTTTTTCAAGCAGTTGGGTGGGTCCATATAAAAAATTCTCAAAATGAGCAATTTTGCAGGTGCATATCTGTCTTCCCGTGAAATGGTTGCTCATGCTGGTGCGAGGGAGAGTCAGGACTGTGCAGGCAAGTGTTGGGAAAGGCTGGTGAACAGCTTAAACAGATTGAGCGCATTGGCACGTGTGCGGGTGCAGGCTCTGCAGACAGTACCTTCTAAGCAAGTGGACTGGATTACTTTGGGTGGCATGGCTAAGATTTCTATGTACTGTTAATTCTGTTGTTTGTTCTGCAGGTTTGTTTTGAAATAAAAACAGTTCACATTTAATCTGACAATCGTCATGAAAAATAGACTTGCAGGATGTAAAAAACATTGGTTTTGAACAAAGTGAATGTTGTAAAAACAAGATTTTAGTCTCTAGATGTATTAAATTGTAACCCTCTACAACTCGTATAACAGAAGTAATGGAAAACACTCTACTTGTTTGTGGAGAAAAAGTACTGTATCTCTACATTTGTATCTGCGCCCTAGGACATCGTGTCCTGTTACAGCTAAGCAACATAACTGTGTGCTGTTGCTAAAAATGAGTGGCTTCTGATTTCTTCACCTCTGCCCGCACGTCCTCCCTGCTTTGCAGTGATTGCATGGTTACAGGTGTAACCCTTCACACAAGCTTCTCCACAGCAAGATTAACCCATCAAATAAGGAGTAGTCTTCCACGCAGTCTCTCTTAGCACAAAAAAAGGAGCAGGATCACAATCTGAAGACGGACTACCTCTACAGCTAAGCTGATTTAGCGTCAAATTGCACCCTGTTTCACAAAAGTAAGTCAGCCTTCAGATAACCGCGTCCTCGGGCAGCAGCAGAGACGAAGGAGAGTGCAGTAGAGGGGTGAGGAGTGTGGACTGGGAGGATGGTGGTGTGAAAAGTAGAGGGAGCTCTAGGAGAAATGTCTTCTTACATTGCCCGCAGCCATGCATAGCCTGGACTGCTGTAGTTTCGTTAAGTTTTATTCAGTGGGTTGGTTTGTTTAACCGGAGTTAGTTCCTTGCTTCTGAGTGAGTGCCCAGCTCTGCAGGCAGTAGGCGGTGGTGCCTGCTGGTCCAGAGGCAGACAGGGATGCCTCCATCCCACCATGCTACAGAAACCCCCCCTGTCCTGGCAGTGTGATTTGAACTTTGCGGGGCAGTGCCTGGCACCTGCACTTCTCACTTTTTCTGCTCAGCTCTGCTGGGGTAGTCACCTTTCTAGGCTGACTGTTGTCCTAGAGCTGTTGCTAAACAAGGGAGCATTTACTGCTTCCTCCTTCAGACTTACATCTGATTGTGGTTAATGTGACTCAATGCATACTTCATTTGATAAGAAAAACAGGGGAGGAAAAAAGGCTTGCAAGCTACTTTACTTCAATTATCACTGAAATCTCTACTGCAGCCTTATAAAGGCTCGCATTTAAGGCTCCTGAATGAGCATGCTGTATCTAGCACTGTATGTAGAGAAGTACTTAGAGGTGAACGTTACCAGATGCAAATCAATGTTCCTAATGGCTGAAACCCTTGGTCAGGGCTACACTTGCAGGGAACTCTCTGGTGCTTGCATTCACCCACATTTCTCTCTTTTCTGAGACAGCTCTACAATGACAGTCTGCTGTAGCTGAATGCAGGCAGCCTGTTCTGCTTCCCACTATTCAGAAAACCTTTTCCAAATGAGAATACTGCAACTACTAGAAAGTCAAAAAATGGAAAATATCATAGCAAAAAATGCATTTGAACTGAATTGAAGTAACAGATTAAAAATGAAGCCCTCTCAATACACAGCATGTTCATGGGGACAGGAAAGATGAGCAGAGGAGCAGGCATGCTACTGTGCCTGGTGAACTAGCCTGCCCTTCTGCTTCAGGCAAGTGGCAGCCAGGCAATGAGGTACTCGATTAATGGCCTGGCTGGTGGCTTACGTGCCTGATTTCAGAGGAAAACATTCCCTCCAGATGCAAATTTTCTGGTGAAAGTCTGTTGGAAGGTGATGTACAGCTAAACAGAAGTGACTGGGAGAGCCACTGGGATAAATGCAAGGGACAGTTCTGTCACTGTACATCTAAGTACAGTGAGATGCTATGTAATGACTTTGGTCTAAAGAAAGTCTGGGAAGCAAGCTGCACATAATTGCACATATCACAAGAACTGGGGAATATGAGGAAAACAGTTTTTAAAACCCTCAATTTTACCACGCAAACTTCACAGAAGACTAGCTCCAGGGGGACACATCCACCTTTCATGTGGATATCAGAGTTGAGCCAACATAGACAGCAAAAGTCTGTTGCAATCAATGACAGAAAAAAGTATAACAAAAAAACCTGGACTGTTCTTTCTAGCCATGTGTTTAATAACTTATTTTTCTATTGGCACAATTACTCTTGGCATTGCCCAGCTTTTTAGTCTCGCGGAGTTGCGACATCCTTACTGTGTGTTGTTATACTTTCCCGTACATCACCAGTGACACTTGATTCCAAGGTTATGCTTTAACAGACCAGCACTTCGTGCCTCCTTTAAAGTTGAACTTTGTTCCTCTTTTCTATTTATGCGCCTTTTGCACCATTTGTCCATGACTCAGAGCATTCCAGGAGCTGTGAGGCACTAACCATGCTCCCTTCCCAGCCTCTCCTGCGCGCTGCGGTGTTTGCACTCACAGTCTTCCAGGCCCTTGCCTCTGACACCTTCATTGCAGCCGTCTACGAGCATGCGGTCATCCTGCCAGATGCCACTGACAAGCCCGTTTCTCCTGACGACGCTTTGGCCCTGATGAACAAAAACATGGATGTCTTGGAAGGGGCCATCAAGGAAGCCGCCCAGCAGGTACGAGGTGTATGGGGAGTGTTGTCAGTTAGTGTTTTCTGCTCCTGCTGACCCTCCTGGTTATCTGTTGATGGGTGAATTCTTAACGGAGCTTGCTGTGTCAGGGCGCCCACATCATTGTGACTCCTGAAGACGGCATTTACGGCTGGCGTTTCACAAGAGAAACCATCTACCCCTACCTGGAGGACATCCCTGATCCAGCAGTGAACTGGATTCCCTGCACCGACCCCACAAGGTGAGTTCTTCTGCAGTGATTTACATGGTTTCAAACTAGTGTCTCATGGAGTCGTGAGCTGCTCCCGGTAACTGCCTAAGAATGCTTTTGACATGAGGTTAAGTTTCAATTAAAGTTGCATCTGAAGGTTAAGTTACATGATAAAATATATAGCATGTCTGTGACTAATTGACTAGGGAACTCTGTTAAAAAAATGCTTTTTGAATTAGACACTTTAGAGAGAAATTCAAACAATACACAGAATTTGGGTTGCTAAATGTAGAGGAAACATCTTTTTTTTTTTCATTTGGAAAAGCTTTGATGCCAGAATATGCTGCTTGTCATTCTGCTTTCAGTATTTGCACACTATTTTGAGTAGAACTGATTGGAAATTCTTAACTCTAGTTTTTATTTGCTTTGTTGTTTTGTTTGGTTTTTTACAAATGCTATGTTCATATGTATAAAATATAGCATGCATAAAAGCACATATGCTATTTTTGTGGACAGCCAAGAAATAGTTTCTGAGCAGCTAATAACAGAGGTGATGAGTTCAAAGTCCAAATCTCTGAGTGATACAAACCCAGAAAGTTTTAATCTTAGTTTTTCACAGTTAAGATAAAGTCCGAATTGCTAGAGTCTCTGTGCTGTAGAACATGATCTGTCATTCAAATGTCATGTTCCAGCAGGGACACGATAACCTATAGCTGAGTGCTGGACTTCAGATCCATACAGCATGAAATAAGTGCTCAGCCATGGAACTACAGCTGTAGTCTGCCTATTTCACCGCTGCTTTCTGCACCTGCTCGATGATGAGGTGCTAAGACCATAATATTACATCTGTGAGGATGTAATTCCTCCATGGTCCTGGGAAGAAGATTCACAATGGGGAGAAGTGCAGGATGTGCAACTTTTTACTGAGACATAAGTAGCTAAAATATACAGTCTTTCAGTGAATTGTGGGGTGTGGGGTGGCAGTGTGTCTAAGCAGGTCTTTATTCCAGTTCTTCGCACAGTAAGTTTTTTTGAAGGTGATCTGTGTGTCTCTTCACTGTCCTAAATCAGGTTTTTCATTAGTGCCTTGTAGGAATATAATGCCTGCCATCACAGTCTGGCACGCCCTATTCCTTGGTGCTATATAAGTATCTTGCATGATGGCCCTCTTCTATGGCCCATGCACACCTTGCAGAGCCGTATGCATTGCCACTTTACAGAGTGGGATGTCTGCTCTCTTTCTGGCCTGGTATGGGTGCTTCAGAGGTGCTGCCTGTTTATGGCACATGGCCTCTCACATCTTGAAAGGAATATCCCACTGCTGTTCATGCCATGGCTAGAGGACTGTGTGCTCCCGTCCGTGGGAGGAGTTGAATTGCCTTGACCACATCAGATGCACTATTCCACAGCTCGACTCTGCTTGGTGTGTCGAGGGCCCAGAGTTATGGTCCTCAGGTGCTGCTATGCCAGACATTAAGATATTCTCCTGTGTGACACCAAGTTAGTCTCTTCCTCTGCCCAGCCGATTCCTCTCCTGCCCTTTCCCAACCCCAGGATTGTCTGCTTGCTGCAGAGCACATTCTGGGTGCCGAGGGGTGGTGGCAGGCAGCCCAAGGGTGGCATGTCCCTCCAGACACTGATGGGAGGGCTCCAGGACCTGCCCCAAGGTGTGGAAAGCAACCTGAGGGAGTGCTGCAGCCACCCTGTGTATCTGCATGCCCTGCCATGACTGCAGGATTGGAGGTGCTGCTGGCACGCCCTCAGCACTCCAGTGATGGACACCACTGACAGCCCAGATTTTGTTAGTCTTTTTTTCTCAAATGCATTAGATTTGCTCCTGCTCCAGTGCAGGAACGACTCAGCTGCATGGCCAGGAATAATTCCATCTATGTAGTTGCAAACATCGGGGACAAGAAGCCATGTAACTCCAGTGATCCCGGCTGCCCCAGCGATGGTCGCTATCAGTACAACACCAATGTCGTCTTTGACCCGGAGGGGAAACTGGTGGCTCGTTACCACAAGGTAAAGTGGCCTTGGAAAGTCAGAAGCTATTTTTCCACTACTTCCAAAATGACTCCATTTGGCAAGAGAATTAAATGCCAGTCATTGTCCCATGGCAGATTTTTCCTTCCGTTTATAATTTAAAAGAACCTCTCTCTTCGTGTGCAGTGTTGACTCCAAATTTGCATTTGCTGTCATGTTTCTCAAAACAGACTAGAATGAAAAATGATTGCTCAGGTCCAATTTAGCAGCATATGGTTTTGGTTGACTTCCTCAGTTTGTTAACTCCCTATTACTGGAAATCCTGCTGCTTAAGCAGCTTTAGTTTTCAGTGCCAGGTTTTCACCAGGCTACCCCTTCATGTTCCAGGATTTTAAAATGTTCATCTGCATCTCGTCTTAGATGAGTAGTCTGATTTAAGGAAGACAGGCCCTTTCCTATCGTTTTTTTTTCTGATGATGTTTCAGCACAGGTTTTGCATAACAGGAATTATCTGAACAAAGCCAAGGAACTAAGCTGGGTGTAAAAAGAGATGAGGGCATTTAAACATTTGCACCCAAAGAAAGAATCTTCTTTCAGTTTTATGTGCCTACCTGCAAGGTTCATCAAAGTTGTCTGAGGGTCGTGTGCCAGATATGCTGATGTGGCTAGACTGAAGTCCGTTGTTTATTTAATGCACTTTGAGCCCAGTATTTCACCTGGTGCTTCAGAGACGATGTCAACATATTTCTTTGTGAGCAAACTGGGTGAGGGGGACACTGATAATGTGAGTCTGGTCCCCCGTGTCCCAGCCTGGCACAGCCCAGGCGCTGAGTTACAAGTTCAGTAAACTTGAACCTCTCTTCTGGCTCGGTGGCATGTGCTTATTGTCCAGGCCACCTGGAGATTAAAGGACTCTTTTAGTAAATGTGAATGCAAAGGAAGAAGGAAGATGTTGGAAAGCTGAGAATGTCGCAAGCTTGGATTTTTCTGTTGGCTGAGATGATCTGCCTTTCCCCCATCACCACCACCTTTGTTTTCTTCTCTGCTCTGCATGCTTCCTGTACTGTCTTGCACTTCCTTCACACCAAGGTCACTAATCCTTTCTCTTGGCACCAGATCCTCCATGCTCCTCTTCCATTACTGTTTCCTTTCTGTGTGTCTTCCTGGTCACTGGAATTATAAACTAGGTGGGGAGAGTGGAGAGGTTATTTTTATGGGAGTTGGAGGTGGCTGACACCAACAGACCTGCAGATAGCCAGTTGCTTTCCTAGTTAGATGCCAGGGCAATATGTGTCTCCCCATATCCACCTTTTGGGCACTATGGTGATCCTACAATTTTAGCCTGACTTCCTGCATGCGAAGGCTTCAAACACTGGTCAAAACACTTCTCTAGTCATTCTGAACAGTTTTAGGGAATGACTCCAGGATATTGCAGTAAGTGCCTTTAACCAGTTTCTCTTTTTTCGTTCCCCTACAGTATAACCTCTTTATGGTCGAAACTCAGTTTAATTATCCTAAAGAGCCAGAAGCTGTCACCTTTGAGACCCCCTTTGGGAAGTTTGGCATTTTCACGTGCTTCGACATCCTTTTCCGGGAGCCTGCCGTGGTCCTGGTGAGCGAGTTGCAGGTGGACACCGTGCTCTTCCCGACGGCTTGGATGAACGTCTTGCCTTTTCTGACTGCAGTTGAGTTTCACTCTGCCTGGGCTATGGGCATGGGTGTCAACTTCCTAGCTGCCAATACACACTATACCAGCATATCTATGACAGGTAATTAATTCTCATTCTGTCTGAAAAATCTTTATAGCCATGAATCTTTACTCCTTGTTCTGCAAGGTGATTTTGCAGAGGAATAGAATATATTTGTTTGGAAGGTGAAGAGTCTAGTCACCAAAGTTTAAACCTGACAACCCCCGTCCCTACTGGTGCCACACAAAACACAGCAAAACTTGTGGTGTTTTCTCCTCCCTGGCTTCTCAAGATTTTCCTTTCTTTCTTTTAATGCCTCTAAAGTAGTAAGTTACTGTCCCTTCTATCTGAGTACAAACTTCTGAAACTTAGGTTTTTTTCCTCTCCACCTGTAAGTCTGCAACTGAATGCCCAGCTATAAATATACTTGTAAACCCAGTGCATGGCTCCATTTATTCTGGCCAAATGAGAGACTTATTTGTAGCTGTATTTAACACAGTTGTGGAAAAGCATTAAAAACAAATTTTCAGACCTGTTGCAGTAACGCTGCTAAGAAGTCTGCATTTTCTTTTAAGAGCGTAGCACTGATTTTCTAGAGCTCAGCTTATGGGTTAGTATATTTCAGCTAGACCAGTATCTTCACTGAGCTGTGAAACCACAGTATTGGCTTGGGGCTTCTCATTTGAAATGCCTGACAGGCTACTGCTTGTTGTCCATTTTATGTGGCTCTTTGACAGTGATGGGTATGACAGATCTTCTTTGATTTCCCTCTGTCGCTTGGCACTGGTCAGGTGTCAATTCCCCACATGGGGAGGAGTCCTCAGCCAGTGGAAGTGGGGCGGACAGCTGCTATCTCCCTCTGTGTTCACCAGGACGGGCCTATGATACTTGCCTGTGCTGTGTTTTGGATGGTCTCGATTGGTAGATAGTCCTTTTACATCAATTAGCTGAGAATAAAGGAATTCTCAAGCAACTCTGTTGCGTACAGGAGAAAAGAGAACTGGGGAGGCCATAAATACAACCATAACATAACATCCTTTGCCTTTGTCTACACTGAGCAGACCTCACCCAGGGGAAGAAATGCTATTCTTTGGCAAAGCATGATCTCTGTGTCCTAAGTTGCTAATAGTCACCTTTGGTGAGACTAAAATTTCTGTAATATTTATAAAATAGTGGATAAGCTAGCAGTAGGGACAATACGAAATTTTTTATTATTTTTGGACTGACTATTGCGCTCTCCTCAGGGAGCGGTATTTATGCACCGGACGGAGCCAGAACATACTACTACAATATGAAAACTGAGGATGGTCGCCTCCTCGTTGCTGAACTAGATTCACACCCTCGCCATTCTCCTGCCTCCCTGCCTGCTGTCAGCTGGAGCTTATATGCTTCAAGTGTCGAAAGATTCTCACCAAATGACCACGATTTTGGAGGACTCATCTTCCATGACTGGTTCACTTTCACTGAGCTCACTAAGCCTGAGGGGAGTCTCACTGTTTGCCAGAAGGACCTCTGCTGTCACTTGACCTACAAGATGGCAGGGAAACGAGAAGATGAAGTTTATGTCCTAGGTGCTTTTGACGGGCTTCATGTTGTTGAAGGACAATACTACCTGCAGGTAATGATTCTTTGGAGGGGGAGTACTTATTTTAGGAAGCTTCTTTACAGGGAGAAACCTTCAGCTCGGGGTGGGGGGAAGACAACGGCTTTCTTGTGCGCTGGAGTCCTGGTGTCCTATTTGTTAGCAATGGGAAGTAGTTGCTAAAATGTCCAAGCCTGCTTACCTTTAAATCCAACAAATGCAATGGAGAGGTCTCTAAACCTCTTTTAAGTTCCCAGAGTGCACTCACTATTTTTTTAGCCATGCAACAGTGGCTAAATTTAGGTCCCCTTTTGTGACTATCTGCAGTAAGTGTTCTAAATCTCCTCTGTAATCTTCATCAAACAGTTGCTGCTAAAAAATCAGTTGATCATATCTATCTTTATGAGATGCTCTGACAATTTAGTGTCACAGAGATGTTAATTTTTTGTCATTACTCAAATCATAGCAATGAAGTTTACTGAAATGGCATGTGACTTTTACTGGAAATGTCCACTCTTCCTCTCTTTTAATCAAATGCTTGGGAAGACAGTGAGTTACACCCTGGTTGAATTTGCTTAAAGCTGTATAACAAAACCTTCTTTGCCTTCATAATTAAGTTATTGTGCCAGCAGATAATTGGTTTTTTAGTTAGTTACTTCTGTCTGTCAACACGGCCTTTGCATATCGGCTGGTACAGACTCCAGGATATGAGGGGAAGTCTTAGCCAGCAAACAGCTCATCTAATACATTTAAGAAGGTAGCTTGAATAAATTCAGTTCTTGGTGAGCACACTTGGAAAATTTATTTCAGTGATTGTGGAAGCTGCCAGATGGTCTCTACCAGCCCTGAATTTTCTAGAGAAGACAGGAATTTCTACTCTTCCTTTTTCCCCTCAGTATTTTTTTCACTTCCTCAGAACATACTGAGAGAATTAGATTCTTTATTTCTGCTTATTTGCATTTCAACAGGAAACCATATTTGCCGATGATGAATAATACTTCTGATATTTGCAAATGCTCTTCTTCTATCCCCCAAAATCTGACACAAATAGACAAACCCCTCCATCACCTGTCAGCAAAACCAGCCAAAATCCTTTGAACCTTCATAGGAGTGCTAGCCCTATTTCATATTTCTTCATGGTGCCCATAAACATTTATCAGCTATAATGTGGAGAATTAACTTTAAGGACAAAACATTGCCATTCCTACTTTCCTCTATGTGCTACAACTGCTAACACAAAACTGTAACAGAGGATGCTGACTTCATCACCTTGACATATATTCACTAGGAGTTGGATGGAGGACATCAAATTCAGATTTCCCATGGACTACTAGACCATCTAATGAATTGTCATCAGCAACATACCAGTAAGAGGACCTGTGTGTACAGTTGCACAATGTACCCATGAGGAGGACTTTGTTTCATTTGCCTAAAATTTCCATTCAAAAACTCATCTTACTAAGACATGTGAGAAGGGAATCTTCAAATGAGAGAACTGGAAATTGGAAGAATTTATGGAAGTGACAGGACTGACCTTCAGGGATGAAATAAGGTGCTCTGGCAGCACTTACGTCAGAAACGAAGGTTATTTCTAACTACTAAGGCAGTGCAGCTCTGGAATACCCCCAATCAGATCAAGGGTTGAAAAAATAAGCTACAACTAAAAAGGAGTTGCTTAAAGATTATGAAAGAGATCCTGTGATGGTCACCTGCTCTGACACACACTAATTTTGATGACAGAAGGCTTTCCTACCAGAGCGTTTCCGTCTTGCTAAATACATTGTTGTCTTCTCTTCCCCGCAGATATGCACACTGCTCAAGTGCAAGAGCACAGACCTGAACACGTGCGGGCAGCCGGTGGAGACTGCGCAGACCAAGTTTGAGATGTTCTCTCTCAGCGGCACGTTTGGCACTAACTACGTCTTTCCAGAAGTCTTGTACAGTGGGGTGCAGCTGGCCCCCGGGGAGTTCGAGGTAATGGGACACCCTGGAGCTGTGTCATGCGAGGTTCTCTGCAGGGCAGTAATGGAATAAACTGTCTCAAAACAGCCAGAGTGACCTTGCTCATAGTGAATAATCAGATCTATTAAATACCTTTTAATGAAGTCACTAGTTTCAGTAAGAGATATGGTCTGACGTACCTTCTTCCTGTTTTGTCACATCTTTCTGAGCTCTTAGCATGTTCATATGGGTACTCCTCTAATTATGTCCTTCTCTTACCTTTTTCAATCAGGTATTGAATGATGGGCGCTTGATAAGTAAGACAAGACCAACAAAACCAGTTGTCACTGTGACACTTTTTGGACGGTGGTATGAAAAGGATCATCTGAAACAAAACCCACAATCACCGGTCTTCCCATAATGTTACCATAACTGAAGCTGTACACTATTAATCGCATGTCCAAACGAGATACAGCATCCTCTACTACAACAATCCCAATTACGTATCTTATTTCCAGTTGCACAAACTTCTTATCAATGTGCTTTGTTTAGTAATAATGCAGAAATATTATTTTATTGCTACAAGTTATTGAGAAGCATCTATTTCTATATCATATGATTACTAATCTTTTATTACTGCAGAACAGCAGTTGTGTTTCTCTCTCTGTTTTCTGGATTTTTATTTTTCTAGCCCTCAGAAAATCTGTATTGTTGGCCAGAGGATACATTCTTATTAAAATAGCATTGCATATTTTATAATTGCAGATTATTATGACACCAGTAAATAAAACAGTGAAAGATGTGATTCATGGCAGCTCTATACAAAAAAAGCTCAATAACACTTTGTCTCCGATATACAACTACTTATGCTGACCTACGCAAGTCTGCTCTTTTACCTCACTTTTACACATTTTTTTTTTCCAATTTGTGTTGCTTTGGTTTTGTTGCCTTTATGCCATTGGTGCACGTCGTGTGGCACATGGCAGCACAGAATAGTACATCGTGGAGGCTTAGCAAGAACTCCAATCAAAGAGCCAACCCTGAAACAAAAACCTGCCACCACTTCTCGGTCAGAACTCAACATGAATCATCATTTCTTTGAAATCTCTGTTGAACCAAAACTTGGAATTGAGACCTCAAACTATTCTGCTTGCCAGTTCTAAACAACAGCTTGTCAGCATCTGCTGGCTGCACTGGATGCTATTCAGTGCTGGAACTGTTTGCACCCAGTAAAGAGGTCACCAAGTGACCTGGTATCATATAGCAGCTCCTTCCTCCCATCTTCTCTATTTCTTTCTGGCCGTATAACACCAACATATGTGAAATAAGCTTTGTCCTTTGCTCCTCCATGATAATGCTGGGTGGTGCTGCTCTGCAAATCCATTTACTGTATGGATTAGGGGCATTAGATTTCTACTGAAGACCAGCTACTGCTGGTGAGAAGGCACTGTTCAGATCTTCGCTTCCTCTTCTCCCCCAGCGACCTCTGCTTTATTGCTGCTGCTGGACCCTAGTGACCTTCCTTCAGTGTATCAGCATATAAAGATGTACATGTTCTGTGGCTGTGTCTTTAAGAGTGTCAGAGACCCCTATTAGTCTAATTCCTTTTCCCCACACTGGCACCATTCCTGGTCTCAGCATGGTGCTCTCAAGGTCCTCAGTCCCATGTACTTCTGTTATGGAGCTGGTGAGAACTTGGGAGTGCAAACACTACCCAAACTCCAGCACTGATTATCACTGCTGTGCACCATATGACCTTTTCTGTTTTCAAATGTGAATAGATACTCACATGTGACATAACATGGTGTCATGTCTAACATAATGACATGTTTATCAAAAGCCCCAGACAACGTACTCTGACTCAGGGAAACTCAACATCAGTGCTGCTAGAGCCACGGTCTCTTAAAACCTTGTTCACTGTTCGAGTCAGCTAATGTCTGACCACAGACTGATCCAAGCCTGGCAAGGGATTATCCCCTGTGATCCTCTTCCCATGGGTACAAACTCAGTGCAGGCACTGTACTTGTCCCCCGGGAACCTGGTGCGTGATACCACAACTCCCCCCCAGGGAAAGGATCTGTATTTAAGGAAGGTTATGGCACGCGAGAAGGTCTCATCTTGCAACGCAGAAGGGATTCAGCGAGAGCGCATGGCTGGTCCGGGAGCTGAGAGGCAGCTCCTTCAGGTCTGTTCACTGCTGATACCAGTCCTCTGGCTAAGGGAATGTGTGTGTGAGTAGTATATGATCCCAACCCCAAATGTGGTGAGTATCTTGAATTCAGGATTTGGTTCAAGGCCATCGCAGTTTGGTTTAGGTATATTGTATGTTGAATATTTTCCTGTAGAAGACTGGCAAAAGCCATCATGGTACTAAATTCTTTTTGCTACAAAGATTGCGTAACATTTATCATTGTGAAATGTGTTACTGTGTGAAGTGAGTCAAGCACACAGAAAGTAATCCAATGCAAGTCTACCCATACATCCACATACCGACTCAGTCTGCATAAAGACGAGGCTGTGTGTAATCACTGATAACAATAAACTCTTCTTCTATGGAAGTGCAGCAAATAAGTGTTTCGTTGCCTGACAGCTGAATCAGAACCAAAGAAGGTAAGAAACTTAGGCAACCAGATACAAGTGATTTTTGCACAGGTGCAGCTTTAGCTTCAAGATTTCTGCTGGCGTGATCTGTAGACGTAAGAAAGTGGGTTGCAAAAGGCAAAATTTAGAAATTGTGGCTCCATTTCATGATACTCTTCCAACAGAGACCTTTGGGGACCAGAGATCTTCAGAACTCAGTTACTGAGCGATGTGCTGATGGGTTTGCTCAGACAAACCGCCTGTCTGGCAGGCCCCCTGTGATGTGGAGCAGCCCCCAAAGGCCCCACAACTCTCAGCCGGTGCTGTGCTGAGCTGGGGTGGCACAGGTAATGCCCATGCAGCAGCACTGAGCTCAGGACTGGCCGCCTGCCTCCTGCAGCCCTGCCTGCACCCCGTGCCTTCGAGTTTGGCCAGGAATGTGTTCGTGCTGGTCTCTGCTGAGATTTCCCAAACTCTGGCTTGTTTTTCTGCTGTGACCCAGGCTTGCCATGAGCTGCGTTACTACAGCAATGCCACACCTGAATAGTTTGTTAATCTGGCAAGCGACGTTGTTTCTTCAGCTGCAGCACAGTGGTGACTTCTCTGTCAGTGGTTTAAGGCAAAATTGCTTAATCCTGGCAGCTCTCTTGCCTTTGATGTTGTGAGACTTTCCGGGCAGGGTGATTGCACCTCCTGGTGTCGGCTTTCTGCCACTCTGGGGAATTCCCAGGTTTTGTGCAAGACTTTCCCTCTTAAAGCCCCCTGGCTTTGCTTGCCCTGTCCTCCTCTTGGGCGACTTCCAGACTCCAGACATGGGGCTTCCTAAAGCTTGTGCCTCTGCCATGCTTTTGGTGCTGTCTGCTCTGGAGGCCTGTGCCCTGGACGGCTACGTCGCAGCTGTCTACGAGCACAATGTGGTCTTGTCAGAGGACACTGAAGTGCTGGTTTCTCCTGAGGAAGCCTTGATGCTGATGGACAAAAATAAGACTTCTGGGTGAAACTACATAGTGAAGAGGAAGATATTGTTGGGATGAAGAACATTTTCCTTCATTTCTTGCTGAGCAGTAAATGATTAGCTAGGTTATATTCCTTTACCCTCACAGACATACTGCTGGTTCTAAGAAAGGTTTTTTAATGAAGCACCTGAAACTATAGTAGTAATATTCTATTTCCAAAATACTATGCAAAAATTGCTTTCCATGAGAAAAAAACCTGCTTTGTATGAGCAAATTCGAATTGCTTATTGTGCAAAAAATGCCTTTCGTAACAAAAGTAGGAAAAAAACCCCTGTGTTGTTTAATTCTTTCTGAGAAAACAAGCGAATATGTTAGCTCTAGGCAGAGAGGTCAGCACAGTTCAAGGGTTAGTTTATATTGCAATATGAACCCGGGTGGGAGGACGCTCTCAGGGCACTGCTACACCTATAATAAGCCATTGGCCAATGGCAAGAGGCATGGCAGGACCATATGTCTCATAAGCATAGATGAATCAGCTATACTCTGAAGCGTGAGGGCTGTACTTCACACAGGTAGTCTGCCTTCAGCCCTGGCTAAATTTTTAACTGATGGCAGCCACGCACAGTAAGGTTATATGGAGTAGTGTGCCCTAACCACGAGAGTCTGGGCTCGCCCCAGATGGGTTTGGAAGCCTGGAGAGGGATGTACAAATGGAGCATGTAAGTGCTCCTTCCATGCAGACTCTTCTAGATCAGCACGGGTTCTGACATGCTCTCTTAGCCTTTTGTTCACATTTTATTTACAACATTTCAAACTGGAAACAAGATCCAATTACTAGAAATGTTTCTTTGACTTCTTACTATAAATAAATGTCGTGATTGTTGGCAGAACTATATTGTACCTTCCCAGATTACTCAATAGAAGATTATTTCCAAAGCAAACTTAATAGTCTTTACTCCTCCTCTTTCTATCCGGTTTATATTTCCCTTGCCCGATCCAGGAGCTGTGAGGCACTAACCATGCTCCCTTCCCAGCCTCTCCTGCACGCTGCGGTGTTTGCACTCACAGTCTTCCAGGCCCTTGCCTCTGACACCTTCATTGCAGCTGTCTACGAGCATGCGGTCATCCTGCCAGATGCCACTGACAAGCCCGTTTCTCCTGACGACGCTTTGGCCCTGATGAACAAAAACATGGATGTCTTGGAAGGGGCCATCAAGGAAGCCGCCCAGCAGGTACAAGGTGTATGGGGAGTGTTGTCAGTTAGTGTTTTCTGCTCCTGCTGACCCTCCTGGTTATCTGTTGATGGGTGAATTCTTAACGGAGCTTGCTGTGTCAGGGCGCCCACATCATTGTGACTCCTGAAGACGGCATTTACGGCTGGCGTTTCACAAGAGAAACCATCTACCCCTACCTGGAGGACATCCCTGATCCAGCAGTGAACTGGATTCCCTGCACCGACCCCACAAGGTGAGTTCTTCTGCAGTGATTTACATGGTTTCAAACTAGTGTCTCGTGGAGTCGTGAGCTGCTCCCGGTAACTGCCTAAGAATGCTTTTGACATGAGGTTAAGTTTCAATTAAAGTTGCATCTGAAGGTAAGTTACATGATAAAATATATAGCATGTCTGTGACTAATTGACTAGGGAACTCTGTTAAAAAAACAGTGAGCTGCTCCCAGTAAATGCCTAAGAACTGCTAATTTTTTAATCTATTAAAAATCCCAAGTGCTGTAGAAATGAGATGCATCAAAAAGAACTCTTACTTAAATGGTAATGGGAATATGCAAGGTAAAAAGCATTGAGACAGTTTAACTTTTTAAAATTGAAAAAGGAGAAAGATGAGGAAATTTTTGGCAAAATCATTATTTTTAAAACATGTAAAACTTTATCACTTCAGATCAATTGTGAAAATCTTCTGTAACTATAAGCTAGTTCATTGTCATGTTAGATGTCTAGATTAGATGAGGTGATTCAATCCTCAGCTCATGTGGCTGGGTGATTTCTAAATGAAATTGCACAAAATATTTCACTAGATCTGAAAGAAGTGCCTTTCAGAAATCCAACCACTTGCACAGTCTGCTGTGTTATACAGGGCTGCTCTGAATCTGTGTCAGCAGGGGACACCAAGAGGACCACGTTCGTGTCTAAGCTAAGCTTTTGTATACTTCTGTTCTGAGGCTTTATGAAGCAAGACTTCAAGAGTCCTCCACTCTGTAAATGCTGTGGCCACTTTTTACTAAAAGCTTATGGGGCAGATGCCTTAAACAGAGTGAAGAGTCTTTAAAAAGGCTAAAATACTCTTTTAAATCAAGATTTAGGTCTGCCTGAAAATTTATTTCTAAGTTATTTTAAGTTTATATTTGTATATTGATTTAGTCTCTCTGTTTTCTAAAGCTGTCCATATCTTTGTATGTGTGTTAGCTGGGAATTATATCCACACAGAAAATAACATCGTTAAAAGTACAGGAAAGAAGAACAAAGAGAAACCATTTTTTAAAGCTAAAAGAGACCGGCAATTTAAAATGGTGCTATGAACAGAGAAGAAAATGAACAGAAACTATGATTTGATCTATCCTTTTTTCTGTACCTGGGGATATGCAGTTAGTGGAATAGTAATTTTGAATGCATTTATTCCACATCTGAACTTAAACTTGTAAAATCTTTTTGTCTTTTTCTTTCACCAAAAATGCATTAGGTTTGCTCCTGCTCCAGTGCAGGAACGACTCAGCTGCATGGCCAGGAATAACTCCATCTACGTGGTTGCAAACATCGGGGACAAGAAGCTGTGTAACTCCAGTGATCCCGGCTGCCCCAGAGATGGTCGCTATCAGTACAACACCAATGTCGTCTTTGACCCGGCGGGGAAACTGGTGGCTCGTTACCACAAGGTAAAGAGACACTTCAGCATCACCCTGTAATTGATTATCAGTATACTTTTCATCTCTCTGGCACCAATTTCCGACAGTTTATACAATAATTTTACAAAATTGTAGAGCAACAACCAATCTAGGATGATCCGATGCAAGGTTCTTATGGTCAGAAGGAAAAGCAGGCAAGTACTTGATCGATCAGGCATTATTCCCAGGAGCACCGCAGCTGCAGAGCACATGCTGGACACCAAGCACCTAAGGGCTGCATTTGTGATACTAAATGGGAAAGAAGCAGAAGTGACAGAGTTTTCCATACTCAGTGAATGTTAGCTGGTCCTCAGGACAGTTTCAGCCAAGCCAGATAGTGTTTTCGCAGGTGACGTCTTGGCAGGGTTTAGCAGTTAATATTGGCTGGACGTTGCTTCCAGGAGGCAGCTGGGGTGCAGCCACCCTATTTTGCAGGGGGAGAGGGTTGGCTAGATGCATGCAAACCCGCTGTGTTGGCCCGCTCAGGTATCTCAACCCCCAGCTTTGCCTTAATGCCTATCTCAGACGCAAAAGTAGCTGTTCATAATCTTGCCTTATTTTTGGTTTCTAATTTGCTGTTTTCTTCACCTGCAGTACAACCTATTTAGAGGAGAAACTCAGTTTAATTATCCTAAAGAGCCAGAAGCTGTCACCTTTGAGACCCCCTTTGGGAAGTTTGGCATTTTCACGTGCTTCGACATCCTTTTCCGGGAGCCTGCCGTGGTCCTGGTGAGCGAGTTGCAGGTGGACACCGTGCTCTTCCCGACGGCTTGGATGAACGTCTTGCCTTTTCTGACTGCAGTTGAGTTTCACTCTGCCTGGGCTATGGGCATGGGTGTCAATTTGCTTTCAGCAAATACTCACAACATCAATTTGGCAATGACAGGTGAGTTGCATCTGGGAAATGGGAAACTGTCTTCAGAGTACTGGATTCGGAAGCAGGCAAAAATGTTTCACAAATAGTGAAGTCTCTGGAAAATAGTGTTTCAATCAGACTACAAATATTCTTGATGTTGTATTGAATGTAGTAAACAGCTTCAGTCAAGGAAATGTTGAATGTTTTCTCATTTAAAAGCAGCATTTTTTGTTTAAAATTCAATCAACAGTTCAATGGAGAAAAAATGTTTTAAACAGAACTTAATAAACAAAAACCAAAAGGAGGATTCCTGTTGTATATTGAATAAAACATTTTCAGGTTTTTGTGGCTGCTGAAGAATTAGAGATATTTATGTTTTGGTTTGATCTGAAGAGATATTTACTGCCATTTCTTTTTTTCTGTAAACTGAGAAAACATTGCTGTATCTGCATCTGTAACTCTCCCCTGAAGCCAAAGACAAAGCCACAAAGGAACATTTTTGCCTGCCCTAAATAGACTGAGCTGAGTTTAGGCCCCAGCCCTGGGTTTCCTTCTGTCAAATATAATTACCCCCACCGTTTCCTTCTTTGGCAAATATGCCACTCTTAGAGCTCTGATTTATATTTAAATTAACCTAAGTTCTTAAAAAAAAAGGGATGGTGCTGTGTCAAATTACCATTTAAGGCTCAGATTCAAGATCCAGTGAAGCACAAAACCTGTGAAGGTCATGTTTAGCCTGTGAAGTTTAGGTCATGTTTTTACACTATGATGGGTATTTTAGTGGTTCTGAGCTTTAAAATTCTTCCAAAACTCTCTGTAATGTGTTGACTGAAAAAAGCATCACCGAAAACGCCCGCTGGTGTGGCACGGGGGTGGCTGGCCCCCCTGCCGAGCTGTGCTCTGGGGTGCCGGCTGACGAGGGCTGGTGGATATCCTTGGCAGGCAGTGGGCTGTTCACGCCGGAGGGACCCGCCATCTACCATTACAACAGTGGGACTGAGGAGGGATGTCTCCTGCTAGCAGAGCTGAGTGCACGCCCCCGTCTTTCTCCCACCTACCCCCCTGCCGTCAACTGGAGCTCCTTTGCCACAAGCATCAAGAAATTCCCAGGAGGAAATGACACTTTTTTGGGAGCTGTCCGGCGGGATATATTCACTTTCAGTGAACTCAGGCAAAAAGCTGGAAATTACACGGTTTGCCAAGGAGACCTCTGCTGTCATTTGATCTATCGGATGGCAAACAAGAGCAAAGATGAAGTTTATGTCCTGGGTGCATTTGATGGGCTTCATGGTTCTCTCATAAAATACCATTGGCAGGTAACTGGTTTTGCAGCGGTGAGTGTGGGTTGTATATGCCTACATCCCAACCATCCCAAAACACTTGTCTGTTCCTGCATTGTGAGAACTTTTCTTACAATCAAATCCAGCTCTTGATTGTTGAAAGCTTAGTGGTATTTTGCCTTTCTGTACCCTCCTCCCCACAGATATGCACACTGCTCAAGTGCAAGAGCACAGACCTGAACACGTGCGGGCAGCCGGTGGAGACTGCACAGACCAAGTTTGAGACGTTCTCTCTCAGCGGCACGTTTGGCACTAACTACGTCTTTCCAGAAGTCTTGTACAGTGGTGTGCAGCTGGCCCCCGGGGAGTTCGAGGTAATGGGACACCCTGGAGCTGTTTCATGCGAGGTTTTCCAGGCTGTGGTCCTGAAAACTGGTACGGCAGCAAAGTCTCATCCAAGAACCACTTTCTTTGGTTCTGCGGACCGTAAACTCAAGAGGACATTTAAACGGATGGATTGAATTCATCCTTACTGATGAGAACATATAAATGCTAAGGCTGAGGATCTCTTCAGTGTTTTCTTCAGCAAATAAGTCTTCCCACTTCAGGTCCCAAATCTATAAATGGCAGGTTTCAAGGAGCTATTTTCTACAGGTTTCTGCTGATGGGCATTTTAGGAGACAAAGAGATCAAATACTCTGAGAAATTGTACAAGCAAGAAAAAATACTAATGTGTATCATGTATAAGAGCAGAGATCCTATGCAGTTAAAAATGTTAAAAGGGATTTTTGAGAGGTTTATAGGGTTTCTTCTTTTTATTTGAAACTTCATCATATATTTTTGCCAAAATGAATGTTTTCATTCATAAACCTTAGATTCTGTTTATGTAAGAGGCCAGATGAAATTTTAATTGATTTGCAAGAGGTATTTAATAGCTTACAAGAGACAATGAAGGCAGTGAAAAAGACTTGAAGAGTTTTAGGGGAAACAAGGGTGATTTTTGTACAAGGTAGAGAATGGAAAAGCATTGCTCATCCTGCATATTTGTTTTGAATGGGACTTCTGTAAAAATATACACATCAAAGGGTTTATGGGTATGCTAAAATATGATCATGGTCCAATTTAAAAAAATATTTTACATTTTCTTAACAAATACATGCTTATTGTTTCTCACAGACGCTCTTAAAAAGCTGCAGGTGTTCACAGTCTATGAGCAACTGTGATTTCAAATTGATCTAAGAAAAGCAACATATGGCAAGTAGCCTGAAATTCTCTACTTCCATCTGGAAAATGTTTCATTGTTTTGGGGTCTACAAATCAAAAAAGATTTCAAGTTACTGTTCTAGATATGTATATAACCTTCATCGTCATGTATGAGTAACCAATGAGAACCTAACAAATCAGTTATTCTCACGCTCACCTTCTTATGAGGCAGAGAAAATGATCTTTTTTTTTCCAAAGATGGAACTGGAGGAAGTTTTAAAGACCTTCAGGTCCAAGGAAACATGGGAAGGCTATGGCAAAACCAGAGCAAATTCTGTTTTCTTTCACAATTGTCTTTTAAAAGTGCTGCATCAAAATATTCAACCTCTAAGGACTATCCTTTCTGTACCATGCAATATTGCTACTCTGTTAGGAGACGATTAGTACAATACTTTCTCTTTTCAACTAGGTGCTACGTGACGGACGTTTGAAAAGTAAGCATGGCACATCGAAACCGCTCGTAACAGCGACGCTTTTTGGAAGGCTTTATGAAAAGGATCTGCCACACCCTCTGCGAACCTCCCCATAACATAACTCCTTAGCTGTTACACAGCCACCACAGACAGGAGGGGAATTCCCTACAGTGATCCACCTCCTCATGAGCCATGGCAGTTATCCTGTATCATACCTGTTCTGCAGTCTTGCTCAGCAGCCACAGCAGTTGAGTTTATTTAGAAGAAAGCAAAGTGATCATTCTGTTGTGTACCTATATCCGTGGTATATTTTTTTAATAGTGCTTGAGCCAGTGCAACTATTTTTTAGTATGAATGCTCTTTCATGTTAAATATGTAATTAGAAATGATTGTTTTCCCAAAAATGTCATGTAGATTGCCAAGATAACACTAGAAAAAAGACTGATACTGAAATGTGTGAAATGTGAAGTTCGTCAATTTGCTGCAGAACAAATCCTCGCCAAGGAAGCCTTTTTGTCCCTTTTGCCCCTTCCTGTTTTTTAGACTGTATAAGCACTAAGGGTCCGTGTTTCTCAGCCTTACACGCCAATCAACAGGGCCTCCCTAACGCTCAGTGGGCCTTGGCCCCATTCTGACCAAGGGACTCTACAATGAAGAGAAAACCAGATTTGAAATGGTTTTAGGTGCAGCCTTAGAGAGAGAAAGTAGTCCTCCACAGCCCACACAGGCACTGAGTCTGGCTGAGCTCCGTAAAGCATCTTCAGTTCTGCAATCCTGAGCTTGCACCGCTTTGTGCATGGCAGACGCATGCTGGGTCCAATGCATTTCAGATCAGACTTGTCATGTAAACATAGTATGCCAATACTCTCTCCTGGGTATTTGCAAAATTTCTTCAAAACTGTGAAAACATAGGAAATAGGCAAAGGTTTAGTACCCGGAACACATTTTACCATGTAGTGTGAGAAATGGGCATTATTTGGGACTTCTAGCAATAATACGTAAAACTTGGCATTCCTGGGCCTGATTTCTGTCTATCACGTTCTGCACCAAACAGGCCTCATCCGCACCACATACGCCTTGGAGTGGTCCCTGCCTCAATGCTTATCCCATAGTCTTTTGCATCTACTGCCCTTCACATCACTGGCTTACAGCCTGCACCCTGCTTAGCACTGAGCTGCCCTAAATGTGGCACATAAGAAACACTCTGGCTTCCCACCCTGTGCACACCAACATATGTTATCCAGAACTTGTTGAAATCACATGATTTCTGTTTTCCCTTGTGCTGCTGCTTCTCAGCACACAACTTTGGAGGCTCCTTCCAGGACTTGTTTCATCCTAGAAATAAAACAGCTGAGCTCGTACTCGGGAGGGACTGTACTGCTTGGGAGCAGTTATTCAAGACAGGCAGGGCCTCAAGGTCGTGCTTGCTGGTGCCTTGTCCAGCGCCTCACCCTTTTCTCACCTGACTTGTGGTTGTAACCCAGACTAGTCTTTCATCAAACAGGAGGTTTTCGTCAAGAGAGATTATGACCAACCCGTGGCAGTACTAATCCCACGTGACCGCTGGGTGTGTAGTGCGTATGGGGTCCAGAATTGCAAGACGCAGACAGCCACGCTGATGGGTGGGAGCTGACCCTGCTCCCCAAGCCAGTCTGGTACAGTCCAGGAGCCCTTTGTCTTGCCCATAATGGGCAACAGTTTGGGAAGGGCAAACAAGACTGAGCATGCTGGTTATGAAGGTCTGTGGTGTCATCCTGTTGACCACGCAGGTCTGTTGGTTTGCACTGGGGTCAGCACAGTCAGGCACATATGGTGGAAAGTGCCTCTGCAGCAGAGCAGCCGGGAGCTTTGCCCTGGAGGTGGTCCCCATGGTGGTGCTTCCCCATCCATCCTCAGTGCTGCTCGCTCAGCCATCTGCCCTGGGAGAGCTCAAGGAAACGCTCTGAGAAAGGCAAGAGCTACCCTGACTTGTAAACTCCAGTACTGAAAAAGAGCCTAAAATGTTTTTTAACTTGAAAACATAACTCAATCTGCTGCCCCTGAACCCTGCTTTTTCCCTCTCTACCCCAGAGGAGGTACCTCTGATACCTTTCTCTTCTAGTCTTGGTCGCTCCTTGAGACAGCTCAGGCCTTGGCTCCAGTGGGGTAGGGCTGGAAGAAAGAGGGAGTCCCACTGGGGGGAAGGCTGCTGCCTCCTGCAGCCCTCTGACCTCACAGGCACTGCAGGAGCTGCAAACTTGGGTGTGGAGCCAGCACCGCACCTCCTTCTCGCGTGCCCTGCTGCTCACCTCCATCTCCCCCTTGGCTGCCCTTCAGGCGAAATATGCTTTTATTACCTGGCCTAGAATTGCTCATGTGGAAAAGAAAAAAAAAAAAGAGGAACCACTACTGGAGTGGCATTTGCATGCAATTTGACTTTTGTTTTTGTTGTCGCAGTCAAATCACTTGATTAAAATGTTTTTCCACTGGTTGGCATCAATAGCTTTACATGCTAATCCACAAAAAAGAAGAACCTGGGGACATTTTAGAGAGAAATGCCTCATATGCATCAGTAGCACTCTCACAACAAACAAATACTTTGCAGGTTGCTGGTACTCTAAATCCTGAGTATTTCAGGTACTCCAAATGGATGTGGAATTTATTAAAATCTTTCTGAAACTGAAGAGGAATACAGTTGGGAAACCTGGACTGAACAGAATTGTAGACATTCAGTTTACTGTTACTACGTTTACCTTTCTCCTACCAGGTTAAACATTCCAAAGATATCTGTAGCAGTGGAGTCAGTGAAAGTCCATTAGTGTTAATGAAACTGGGCCCCTGGGGAGATAACTAAATTTTAAAGACATATTTTTCTTTTATTCAAGGGTAGATTTTATGCCATGTTCTGCTCCCTTGTCACTATTCAGGCTGTAATAATTGAACATAAAATCTCTCACATATCGCTTGCTGGCATTTCTGAAGTATGGAGTACTTCCCAGATACATGCAGAGCTGACTGTCTTAGGCTGTCAGAGCTGGAAATGGGTAGGATACAATTGATATTGCTGGTTAAGTGGCTTATAGGATATCAGGAAAGGACTCTCATCCATTAGGGATGCAGAAGCCCAGGATTCTTTGAAAATGACACTAAAACCAAATTTGAAGAATGGTTGACCTGTAGTTTTCAAGATTTGCTGCACAGCTTTCCCCTCCCTGAGAGGGTAACGAAGGTGCCATACCATGGACCACTGAGGAGTTTATTAATCTCTTTCTCATTTCTGATGATAAAGTAAGAATTTAACCAAGCAGAGGATGAAGTTACATGGACTGTTGCAGCAGTCTCAGAATAGCTCCATCATTTTAATGCACAAGAACCATGAACCCTGCTTTTGGATAAGGGTTCCCTGGAAGGAGTGCAAACACCAACCAGATCTTCAGCTGAGGAACGTGGTGGTCACAGTGACTAGATGAAGTTCAGTTTTAGGAAATGTGAGTTATTGTAATAAATGCCAATTTCAAATGATGCAAATTACAGAAACATTCAGAATACAGAAGCTGAGAGATAATGAATGACCAATGCAACAAATCACATTCACGTAGAATAGTTTCTGTTGAATTCACAAAAAGTTAACTGGCTATGCACTTAACTTTCCTACCTGCTAGGTGGGAGTCAGAAAAGAGAGAATGTTAGCTCTTTAAGCTATCTTTAGGAAGAAAAAAAAAAAAAAAGACCTCTCCTACATTTTCCTTATGGGGCAGAAATTGAGTTTCTGAAAGAACAGGAGTGTTTACTGACTCTGGGTCAGATATGCCAGAGGAGAAGAATCAAATTAATTTATATATAATTCACGTCAATGACTCCACCACAAAAGCTACTCCAGATGGTATCCTATCCTTTTCTGAGCTGGAAAAGCCTGCTCGTCACACGTCAATATTTCTTCCTTATACCTTGATGCTGGCCAAAGCAAACAAGACCCACCTGTCCACAGTGTCTCTGATTACATGGAGAGAAAAACAAGTCCTTAATAGATTTTATTGATGCAAGGCTTCAGATGAAGGTAGGAAAATACTGTGTTAAAACAAGCGTGATCCAAACCTTATGGCTGACTTAAGTAAGACTGGTGAAACTTTAGGGAAACTTTAACTCTGAGTAAAATCTAATATACTTTATTGTACATATTGAATTAAAGCAAGCAGACCTTGAGCAAAAATAGAGTGACAGAATCTTAATAATCTGGGTTTTTCTAAAGAGAGCAGGACACTGCAGCTATGTCCTTGTATGCATATTTTAGTCATCATGACCTTTAAGTTATCCATTAAATAATGTGGAACAGCAAGGTGCAGTCAGAGGTTGTGCAACTGTTAGACCCAGTAATACAATACTAAATGTTGATGAACAACTCGTGTTATCATAGGTGAATTACTGGCAGTATGGGACACCGTTCCTAGGTACACAGAATCAGTGCAGGTTTAGTGAGAATGATCATGACCTGAGTTTGAACTGAAGAATTCATACATTTCTAATTAACCAAGAACCAAATTATAACCCCATCTCATCCAGACAGTGTTTGCAATGTGACCGTCCACCATCAGGGCAGGAAAGCTGAAAAAGAGAAATAACTTGCACAGGTCAATAAAGACAGCAGCAATTATTAAAAGGCTTACCACAGCTAATACAGGAATGCTTCTCAGTGGCTTGTGGTGGACTATGAGATATCATGGAGTCCAACAGAGAAATAATTCCAGTATACCTTCTAAAAATTAACCTCTCGACGCTGTAGACAAACAGCACCTCCTACTGAAGCCACGGATGAGCGTAACAGCATTACCCGGGGTTGTCTACCTACACAGATGAAATGATCAGTCCTGGTGAAACAGAAACTTAGCATATTGACAACAATATGTTAATTTTTCTTTCAGTTTAGAAAAGAATTAAGAGTTAACAGAAGCACTTGTAGCCTCCACCTGTGAAAGTATTAAAATGTTTCTTGTAGCTATTCATTACTATAAAGTTGTAAGTGAAATACTCCATTGTCTGTTCATATATTCTCATGGCAGCAGTGAATTTCCACTACAAATATGTACAGTATAAGAAATGCATTGTAACTATATGATTTTAACTTTGCCTGTCCATCTTCATTTGCTGCTTCTAATGTTAAAGTTAATTTTGAGGAACTCATAGTCTGGTAGCTGTCATGGTGTCAGGATGCAAGAGCAGCAAGGAGTGTAGGAAGCAGTAATACCTTTTAATGCTAGAAAAAATAGTCAATCTTTAGGAAAGCCCTTTGCAGAAAAAAAAAGAGAATATGTCTGCAACATTTATGAAAATCTTAGGCAAAATATAATAACGATAAGCAGTTTTAATGCCTTAGCATCAACTCTATTAAGTTGAGCAAAGAGAGTACAGTGAACTTGAGGCCTATACCATTCCTAAGCTACTTACAGACTCTTTAGGATACACTCCCCCATACTTGTTAGAGACCTTTCTAAGTTTTCCATATAGCATTTATTACTGTGCTGGCTAAGTGCTGCTATCTAATACCTAAAGCTCTCTCTTTTCTTTTTTCGTCTCCACTAAGAGCCAGAAATCTTGATTTAATGCTCTTTTCATTCAGGTCCAATAAAGTCAAATGGGAGCAGTGAGTTTGCTATACTGCTACTAAAATCAATGGTGGTACATCAGTTTACATCTGCTGATGGTGCATCTGCAGAGACAGAGATGTTCTGCATTTAGTTGTGAATTCAAACAGTCGTATTCTGTGGTTTTTGTGAGTGCACCCTACGTGGAGGCTCTCACACCACTTGAGTGGGTTTGGTTGGGGCTGGAAGTCATCGGTTCTGCCCGGGAGTGTTCATAGAGATGGTGATCCACACAGCTCCCACCTCAGCAGAATTTAGGTGCACTGGCCCTATAAAATCCCCAGTATTTTGGTTTGTCACCCAGTTGACAAACTGCACAAAAATTGATCAAAAATGTACAAACCTTTGTTTTCTTCCCATCCCCTGCTTGGTTAGTAGTTGTCTTCTCCAGTTTTCTCAGAGATGTTCTTGTGCTGAGCAGGCTGCAATAGCTAACCTAACCAATTTGTGATAATTATAATTCATTCATGGAAACTTATTGTTCAGAAGAAGAATTATGCTCGCCTAAGTAGAAATCAAATATATCTGACACTGAGATATAAAAGGGAAGAGCAAGCTGTAAAAACGTGGCCATTTTTGGACAGTGATGTACTTCCTGGCAGCTGGACTGAAAGACAGAAAGCTTTGGCAGGTGTGGCTAAAAATACATGTGTGGTGCCTTTCATAATAGATGTCATTTAGCTGTATCTCAAGAGTATCAGATGGCTGTATGTGTAAGAACCAGAGCTGTATAAAAAAAACCCTTAAGTATGATCAATCATCATTACCTAGCAACAGGCTTAAACATTCATTCTGTTGAAGACTTTCTGAGCCTATCTTTAATGTTACACTAGGCATTTTAGATTGTTTATTCATGTTAACATTAGCCTCTGCTTGCAGGGATTTTTCCAAGTTCAGCGTTAGACTAAACAAAAAGCAGGCACGAAATCTCTCGCATTTGAGGGGCGTGCAACACTTAATGTAACCACTCTTGTGTTTTGCTAAGGGAGTCTTAAAATGCCAATTGTTTTCTGCTGAGTCTTTTCTTACGGATCAGTGCTCTTCTATCACTAAGGATGCCACCCACACCTCTCCTTGATTTGCCAAGGCTCATCATTAGATAATATCTTGATGTCTTACAAACATTTACGATCACAGCACTTCCATGAAGCTAGGAGTAATTTTTATCCTATGATGTAGATGAGGAGATGAAGTGCGAAGAAACTGATGTTTACAGTAGACACAGGCGGCTAACTTGAGACGCCAGAATAATTCATATTACAAAAATACCGTATATAGTCAAAACATGATTGTCACTGGCTTCAGCTGCAAATGCTGACTACCTGTAAAAATCAAGTCCTGGCATGCACCGAGAAAATCAGGAGCACATGTTCAGTGAAAGCTTCAAAACCTGTGGTATGAAATGGCCCACCTAATATCATGCGGTAACAGATGCATATACAGCATGTTAGAAAGGAGGGAAAGGAGGAAAGGGACCTGTACAAGGGGTCCATTTAGGGCATTAGTCCATGTGGGCAGCCGAGCAACAAGGCTTGCAAGTCACAGAAGGAAGAAGCAGCGACAATTGTAGATAAGAACAAAATGGACTACAGAGGGGGTAAAAGGGGAGGAGGAAAAGAAGAGAGAGAGATTTACTTTCTCTTCACCAACCCTCACCGGCTAAAACAAAAAGTTATGCAGGCTGGTAGAGGCACATTTAAACAGCTAAACCTCCTGTTGCTGCCATCTGTTCTCTTTCAGTCTCGCAGGTATTGTGCAGGAGACGGCTAGCAAGTGGGAACTTGATAACAAATAAAAAATCAATTTCAGACTGACTCCAGTGCACCCTTACCTCCCCTTCTATGATCCAAAAAGCATATTCAAATGACATACAGCAGCTACTGAGAAGATAAATGAAGCCCTTCTGCTGAAAAATCAGGCTGCCCAGGGATGTCTTCCTGAGACTGGGCAGCGGAGGGTGGGCACGAAAAGGCACAGCCTCTGACACTGGTAGTTTCTGCACTAGTTGAGTTGCTGTTCCTGCCGTGCCACAATACCAGCGATGTTTGTGCACAGCACTCCCTCTTCCTACAGCAGCAAAAANAATGGCCCACAGTGGAGCAGCACTGGCATCTGCAGTCTGTTGGGCTTACAAATGGACAATTAGAAACAAACAAACTTGTTCAATATTTCTAGGAAAACAGCATGTGTCTGTTGTAGTCAGATCCAGCATTTGTGATAGGCAACAGAGAGTAGTCTATGAGAATGGAAGCTCCAAGAGATTGCTTATTGACATATAAATCTTTATTGGCAATTTTAGGTTTTAGTGGCTTCCAGTAGAGTAGCTGCACTTCCAGACCAGAATGTGACATTTCAAGACCTTCATTTCACCAACAGTTGTCCCTCTTGTTCAGCCTCATGCCCCCTTGCCAGGGCCGCACCTTCTTATCTCCCAAGCTCACCCCAATCCCAAATCCCCAGGGAGAAGTTGCAACCTGAGCCCCACAGGTCCCGCTCAGGGCTCAGAGAAACCTCAGGGGAGCAGGAGCTGGAAGGCATGGCTCTCCACCAGTGCAGCCCACCAGCCGATGCACGCAAATGACTCAAAGTGAGTCAGTTCATCTGCCTCCTGGGATTACTTCTTTCTGGGTGGACTCTCTTCCTTAGGCTCCACAGCAATAGTAAAACTCTTAGTGTTTGAAGATGAGGATGCCGGTCAATGAGCTATGCTTTAAAAAGCAGCAAGTTGCAGTTTGGCTACTGCTGATTTGTAATTTGGCCATATTTAGGTATAGTTCCTCTGGTATGGTAAAAGATATATATAAATAGGCAATTAACAGCTCTTAAGTCCCCGCTACAAAGCATATAAACACCAGGGCATTGTAAATAAAAGACAAGCAGAATTTTTTCATTAGGAGAAAACAGTATCTTTTTAATCAGTCTTGTTCTCAGATACTGTCGAAGTATTGTGGATGGATTTTTTTTTTAAAATATCCAGTCTGGAATAGACAAATCAAATTTTCAAAGATAATTGAAATTGCTAAAGTTTGGCAACGTTACACAAAATTGAAAGGAGGGCAAGAAACATCAGGCTGTCTTAAAAACAGTTCAGTGCTGTTAGCTCCATCTGTACTTTGACTATAATAAACATTTGTCTTTATTTTGTATGCTTCTTTCCATGAGGCTGGCTTTAACTTAATTCAAATGCAGTCATCTTTACATATGCTAGTGGCTTCTGTCAGAATAGATTTATTATCTGCTTATCTTTTCTGAATATTTAATATTTACGTCATCCTGTTGATGAGATTTTTCCAGCAGGCTGTAAACCAGAGTCAGACCAAGTGTGCAGCTGCTCAGCTGTGGGATTCATGTGGGATGAGTCACTATCGCGCTGTATCCACAAGCTGCACCGGTTCGTGATGAGGAAATAGCTCCTGAGCAGGTACTGTCTCCGTGTCACGCAGTCTGAAATACGGTGAGCTGCTAATACGCTAGTCTGGGATATTATTTTGTTTCAAAGATGAATCTTCTGCGGTTAGCGCTGAAGATAATAGTTGTTATTCTGCACAGATCATTGCGTTCTTTCTGTAGTGAACAGCATCAGCACCAACAGCAATGAGGTTTTGGTGGTGGCTGAGAGGATGATTTAAAAAGCTGTTCATTCCCAATAGCTGAAAGAGAAGCATAGCTAGGGGGCAAAACTCTTTTCAGGCAGAGCTGTGAATTCAGAGTAAGGCTCTTTACTTTCTGTGAAGTTATTCCAGGGCCATGAGGATGGAGAATGACAAAGCTGGGATCGTACCTGCTTACTGCTCACTGCCTCCCTCCTCCGCATTCGCCTTCATATTGGAGGTGGTGTTCAGAGGCCACCGAATATCTACAAACCAGCCACAGTCCTAAATTCACTCCCGTGGGATTGGTGGGTGCACGGGAGCACTGGAGAGGCACAGGGGACCTGCCTGGCTGCGTGGGCGCCTCCGCACCTGCGCTACAGCTCGGGGGATTCGCTTGCCCTGCCGGGTAGAGAGGCAAGGGGCTCCTCCTGCCCTCCGGAGAGCCCTGGCACTGCTGTCTGTGGGAACAGCTTTTCCTACCGAGTGGAGGCATTGGACTGCATTATGGTGTTACTTAGCAGGGCTATCAAATATGTAGACCAAATATGTAGACCCCGCCACACTCTATGCAGAGAGAGTTTCTTGGCTTTGGATGGATGTGTTTTGCTTTGCTGAAAAAACATTATTTTCTTGGAACTTCTTAGTCCTCTGTGCGTTTCAGAGATTTGCATTTATCTTGGGGTTTGGATTTATAGTCCTGATGCTAAGCACTACACTTTGAGAAAGAGCACAAACATCGCATTACTCTGTATAAACAGCTATTTTTACTTGGCAAGGAAAAGTGATGCCTTCCACTGAAAAGTAAGAATATAAACCATGGGAAAAGATCTAGAGGTCAATCATCTCATCCGTTCTTCTTTAAATTCCTCTGGTATAAATCAAATTGTCTTCAATGGATTGCACCAAGTTTGCAGCAATAGCTTTCAGATTAGCAGTTGGCACGACTTCTTGTTTAACCCATATAATGAAATATTTATTTTGAATTAATAGCTCATTGGGAATTTATGCATTTCCCCTCAGACTTCAAACGTATAAATGGAAACTTAAGAAGATAATTTTTTGTAATGCTGTTCTTTTTTTCCTGAGGACTGCATAAATGGTGAGTGGAGTTATATACTTTCAAAATTCCTCTCCAACCATAGGGCCACCTTAGAGCCTCCAGTAGTTTTAAATTCATGGTTCCCCTCACAGAGAGCCAGTTTTTAAAATGAACCATATGAAAATCATAGAATGATAGAATCATAGAACCATTAAGGTTGGA
>WAAD01025881.1:284044-320907 GCA_013389945.1 Fregata magnificens | reverse complement strand
GTGTCTGCTTCATTGCCATTTGATGCCTAGTACTCAGTTTCAGTACAGAAAAAACAGATCTGAAGAATGAAGATCACTTTTTTCAGTTTTAGTCCTTTATCGTTCATGGACAGTGGCACAGAAATCCTGTTTGATTATAATTACCCTGTCTTCTATTAGAGATATGACTTTCATTGAACAAAATTTTGCCTTTAACTTACACATTCTCTTATTTCTTCTGCAATAGTGCATTATCTTCAAACTTTTTTGGGCTACATACCAATTCTTTTGTCAGCTTTGCAAAGCCTTCTCATTTTACAGCCCTAAAAATATACAAACTGGGAACTAGGCAGTTGCTGTTAAAGACCAGCAGCAAATTTGTCCTCTTGTGAAGGGGAGCAGCCAGAAAATAGGCTGATTTTGATTGATTGTACCCAAGAGCTTGGGACTGCTCTGCAGTGCACCCATGATCCTGGTTTTTCCCATCCTGATTGTTCCCATCAGGGATCCTGTTGGATTGCAGCATGGCTTGCTCCTTGCTCGCACACCTCATTGTTCTTTTGAGGCAAAGCAGGATATGTGGGGGGATGTTGTGCAATTGGTCTCTTCCTGGCGTTGCATTTGGTGTGGCCAGGTACATGTGGGCCCAGAGTTAGGAGATGCATCTTTTAAAAAATGGTAGGAGTGGAGCAATCAAGTGAGATCTCCCCAGGTTTGGGGGACAAGTAAAAGTGGATTTGGAAAGTTCAATGTCTGTGATTTGAAAATGGGAATTTGCTGGGTGTCTGTTTAAGTTAGAAAAACGAACATGAAATAAAGTGAAAAGATAGTTTTAAATAATTTCAATAAAACCATTTCTCTTTCTAAGGTAGAGGTGATTCAGTTCATTGATATTTAGGAAGGTGTCCTACTATTTATTAGTTCTCCGGTTGTGTGTACTAGCTGTTAAGGAAACAACATAATATCTGGATGTCTACCTTAGCAAAATATAAAAATGATGCAGCAGGTGGTTTTAAGGAAAAAGATTGAGGCCAAATGTTTACCTTGCATCAGAGAAAAAAAGCTTTAAAAAGATAACATTCCAATGTATTTATCTTGCAGTTCACATTAAAAATATTTATGACTTGCCTTTATTTACAGGGTTTTTAAAATTCTCTTACAGTGTCCTGTTCAAGTGGAGACAGGCTTTTATGGAGATCAGCAAGGAAAGGGAACTTGGAAAAACAGAAGAGCAGACTACCAGGATCTAGACTGTTTACCTTACCCAGTGTCAACTGGAGCACGACCTAAAACTGATGTAAGTAGCTACAGCATATTTACAACTTTCTCTGACTCTCAGGTTCAGTAATCTCAAAATTTACTATTTATCATTAAAATTGTCCTTGCGTTTCTTTGAAGTAATTTGTTCTGCAAATATTGCACTGTATGGAGGAGTTTGGTTTGCAAAAGAGGTACAGATAAAAGTTAAGTCAGTCTTCAGTGAGACTCCAGGGCTGTGGGATTCATCTACTCCGATTTTAGATAACTCTGGTGAAGACTTCTACATCTGAACAAGTCACTTGGACTGCCTTTATACTCAATGGAAAGAAACAGACAGTTCTAAAGAGTAATTAATCTCACCTAGAAGTTAGATGTGATGGATTCCAGGCATCAGATCAACTACTGCATCTTTTTCTTCACTGCTTATTTTAGAATTAGTCTCTTAGGATTTTTAATTTGGCTGTTGGTTAGGCCCAATTCAGGGTGGATTCCATCCTGCATTCTCTGTAAGCAGAAGTGTTCAGCTCTGGAGGTTTAGTTAAGCTCTTTTTCTAACAAATAATAGCAATATTTATTTTGGTTTTTTTACAAGGTGATGCTGTAGTCTGCAATTGAAGTCTGTTAAAATCTATCAGAGGGTTTTCTCAAAAGGCTTTGATTCACTTCCTCAATAGCTAAATGTAAGCTATTTTAGGATGAATGTCTTGATTCCGAAATGCAGATGGTTTTGCCTCTGAGTTTTAAATTACTTGGGTGCCAGCAGTGTCCAGGATCATCACACAACGTAAAAATGGCTGCACTGGATTGAATCAAAGGTACTTATAGTCCAGTATCCTTTCTTTGGTGGTGGCCAACATTGGATGTTCAGGAAAGAAGTGTAAGAACAGGGTGAGCAGATAGGAAGCCATCTCAGCTTCCTTTGAGGTATTTATCGTGCAGACACATTGAAGCCAGACACTCGATAGCAGTTTTGTAATTAATAGCCCCCAAGGGTATTTTTTGCCACTAGTTGTGTCTTCTGCATTCATTTGTATTCATTTGTTCTTTTGATATTCAGAGCATCTTGTAGCAATGAGTTCCAAAGTTTAATTGTGGAGTATGTGAAAAAACACTTACTTCTTGTTGAAAATTTGCTACTGGATTAATAATTTGGCTGTAATTCTTGTACTGTGAAAAACCAAATCTTAGGAATCTTGTAGGAAGTAGTGAATACCTGAGACTGGGGGATTTTTCAGTGTGTCTGACTGTATTTATTGGTATTGAATTTTATCTGCCTGTTTATCTTATGTTCATTCAGCATCATGAGGTCCTTTTGCAGCAATTGGCAGTCAGTTTTTGTTTTTTATTAACCTCTATAATTTAATATAATCAGAAAACTCTGTCCCTTTTTATTCCTCCATTTTCCAGATCATTTATGAGTGTATTGAACATATATCTGTGAGACTGTCAGATAATATCCGTTCACTGTCAAAGAAAGCAACCAATTATTCCTAATCTTTTTTTTTCGCTTTTAGTTAGCAATGAAAAGACATTTTTATTTCTTGACATCTTTTTTGTTTTTCCTCCTCAGCAGCATAGTTTGAGTTTGATAGATAACTTCATCAGAAGCTTTTTGAAATGGAAGTACATTGTATCAGCCAAATCACCCATATCTGCATGATCATTTAAAGAACTTGTCTAGATTACTGAGACGTGGCCTCCAAAAGCCACACTGATGCTTCTCTGTTAGGCTGTGTGTACTATCCGTGTATTTATTCTGTTCTTAAGCATACTTTCTGGTAATTTTCTGCCATGCATATCAGTCCTACTAGCATCTCTTCCACAAATAGCTTCAGAGGCATTTTCAAATATTGGCAGCGCATATGCCACCCTCCATTTCTGTGATCTCAAAGCCAATAGATTTTAGCAATAATTACACATTAAGTCAGTAGCTCAGCAGTTCTCTTTCTCCTGATGAGGTGCTTATTTCAAGTTATCTATGCAATTTTGATTAAAGCAAAATCTATTATATTAAAGGTGTCTTTAAAACTGTCATACTGTTCATCTACCAAAGAATGATATGCATGCCACCATACAAATTCTGTATTTCATTAAATGAGCCTACTCCTGTTCATTGAAATGGAAATTTGAAGCTGGGCTCCACTTGCTTACTAATTGAAAACATTATTGTCTTCCCACCAGCTATTTTCTTTCCTTAGAAAATAAGTTTGCTGTTTTCCATTTCTGCAAAAGCACAAACATTTGTTCTGATTTGTTGCTTGTTCTAGTTGGAATAGATAGTAGAATTCAGTAAAAAGAAAGATATTTGCCAACTTCATTTGTTTTTTACCTCGGCCAAATATTCAGGCATGTGTGAGTATTGTTGCTTAATGGCCTTCCCACTAGTACTGTGTAACTACTTTTGAAGTGATGTTGCCGTAATACTGTTGTTTGGCTAGAAGTGTGTAGGAGAGAAGGCAGAGAAAGTAACTTTGGGGTTTTTTTCTTTTCTGAAGTCTACATTTCTGTTTTTGTTGAAATTCAGGAAATACTAGTACAATAAATAGCAGTTCCGTGAACCTTCTTCAGTAAAGTCCATGTGGTGTACCAAACATTTGTAATACTGTAGTGACAGGAGTGTAATGCAGAAGGTACTGTTGCTTAGGGCACCATCTAGTCTAGAAACTTACTGGAGGCACAGGATTTCTTTAGAAATTACTGGGCTGCTTTTTGAATTGGCTTTAAATTAGGGATAAATGTTGAAACTGGGCGTTTGCAAATTTCGTTCAGGATAGTAGATCGTTTTACTTCCTTCAAAGTGCTGCTTTTGGTGTATGTGCTATATTTCAGGCAAATACAAATAATGCCATGTCTAGCTCCAGGCATGCAGTCTGCGTGAGTCTGTCATGTCTCTCCAATACCAGAATTTTAACTGCTTATTCCTTAAGATACAGACTTTTCCATATTTTTTAAAAAGGGCATGCCAAAGTTACTTTTATTACAGTAAAGGGGATGGATCCAAATGACAAAAGGCCTAATTCCTTCTGTGTCACACCCAGGTTGCATCTGTTTAACTCCCATAATCCAAGTGGTATAACACATAACGTGGGAGTAACACAGAGATAAATCAAACCCGTTGTATTTTGATGAGCTAATTTTTCTTCTCTTCCAATTTTTTTTGAGTCAGGAGGTCAAAAAGAGCTTCTCTGTCTCCACTCCCCAGGAGGTCGTATACCCAGGCATTTAGAGAACCAAATACTCCATAACTTACTGAGATTAGCAAATATAGCAGAGAAGAGCAATGTTAGAAATAGCAGGGATGCTGTAATTCAGGAATAATATGCAGAGAATTATGCAGGACACAGTTGTTCAATTCTCAGTACGAGGCAGTGATGATAGCTGCACACTTTCATGGATGCCAACTAGGCTGACAGCTTAAAAGGTGCAGTGAAGGTTTCTTTGGCAAACTTGTGTCACAGTAGGTATTCTGTTCACATGCCTTTAAAAGGTAACTCACACTTGTTACAACATTTTGATAGAATAATAGTGAAAATCATGGGTTTAGGGCAATGATGTGTCATGCCATGTCTCCCCTCCTTCCTTCCCCCCAAAAAGCTGCTGCACTGAAACATTATTTGTGAGTTACTAAAGGAAATATGTACCTAAGGTGGCAGGGAAGTCAGGTGTCTGAGAGACAAACAGTAAAGTTTCACCTGAAAAATGCTGGCATTTTTAAGTTCATGTCTACATCGTAGAGATTCCATTAATGGAGAGAAAAAAGCACTTCTACAGCAAGGTCCATCTCACCCTGAAGTCGTCGTCTGAATGTAGGTCACCTGGTTGAAGTGCTTTGTGTCCCCAAAGTGCTGATGTTGGTTGTTTATGGGTATTTAAAGAGGCTGGAGTGACTGGCTGAGGCATAGGTGCTTAGAGCTGGGTGAGCTAAATCCCTCCCATGGCATCTGAGTTACTATCTGGCATTTGATGGGCAGTGCCTGCCTCTCCATGCACTGGGCAGAGGAAACTTTGAGACCCGGCTGGTCTAACTTACAAGTCTAATACCAGGTGGTGTGAAAACCCTCTAGCTCTTGCAGATAACACAATATCCTCTGCCATATGCACTCTGTGAATTAGTAAGGAAACAAAACTTCATAAATTGGTAACAAGGTGGGCTTTTTCCTTTATCTTTGGTAAGTCTGCTTTTATGTTTTCTTTTTAAGTACAGTTGATGAGCACAGCTTTGATGTCTCATGCTTTAGTTCCACAGATAGCTTGAGTTCATTAAACCAAGAGGGCTAAAATCAATCATTTTATAGGTTTCAGGCTTGTTTTAACCTGGGTTCTCGGTCTGGTTCACTGCTCAGCCGCATGAATATGTAGGCTGGTGCAAGAGAGGGTTAGAGTGGCTGGAGATGAGACAGGGTGAATTGCCTCTTTCAGCATCCGTGCCAGCTTCTGGTAGCTTAAACTGTTTGTAGAACTGTAGTTTATCTGTGCTAAGTTGGTTCAGAAAATGGGAAGCAAAGCAGTGCCTTGTAACCCACGTGACTGAAAAGTGTTTGTGATTCTTTTAAGAAGATATTATTCTTTTTTTTCTAAGAAATACTATTCAACACTATAAACAGTGTCTCAGAGATTAGGTCAAAGGTTCCAGAGATGTCTGATATCTTCTGACATTGTTTAGAAATGTAAAACTAATAATACCATAATCTATGACTACAGTAGTCATTATCTCTCTGTAGGCAGTGTGATGCCTGCCTGACCCTCTGACATTGTTTGAGGCCAGAGAAATTCAAAAGTAAAAACAGCCAAAGCAAAATCAGATTCATTGTATTTCTCATGCACTACTTGTTCAATATTGCTGCCCCTGGACCGGCGGGGAACAGAGATTATTCCGTTAGTGAGCATGTGTGACAAGTCTTTTATCAAATAGCTGCCAACGTCCAATGCAGAAGGAAGTTATAATGTGACAACTCATAACAGTTTGTATTTCCACTAAGCACCCTTTCAGAATTTGAGGATCTTAAAGTATTTACAAACCTTAGGCTGATCCTTCATTTCTTCATGAAATATGTAAGCAAAGTCTTCATTTTACATCCAAGATTAGAAGATAAGTGTGTATAACCTGGCTTTGAAATAAGTTTCACACACTATCACTGCTGGATGCAGTCATAAATTTTATCGGTTCACAGTACAATTTACAGCAGCAGTTATGTCCATTATCTAGTAAGGAGTGTTTCCCTACGTGAAGATTAGGCGGATCATGCTTTACTCTGACCTTGCCCCCCATTGACAAAGTTGATAGTAAAGCTCCGAGAAGACTTGTACAACCTCTGGGCAAAGATTTCTTATCTCAGAGAGCTCTCTGCCCATTCTGTTGTTGGGCCACTTTGTACGACCCACAAAGTGCAAGAAGATGAAATAAGAAGCCTAGACCTGAGTGAGGGAGACTTAGTGTTCAATGCTCCATTTTCTAAAAGAAAGGGTGTGCTTGAAGACACAATTATTTGGCTTTGTTGGAGCTCAAGATTTCTGTCTATAATTCAGCTGCTTGTATGAGTAGCATAGCTCAGGCAGATAAGAGATGCAAAAGTCTTTGTAGAAATTAGGTCTCATTGACTTTCTACAAGTCGTACTGGTTGGGTGCAGCATGATCAAGAGCAGAATCTATACATAATCCTAGGCCTGTGTTTTTGCCTCCAGACCGTCCTTCCTGATAAAGAGTGCTAACTCTAATTATTCCCCTTCTTGCAAAAACAAATTTCAAACTGTGTCATTTAGTCATGTGAATTGCTTTCCTTTGTATCCTTAATGTTGATATTAATCATGTCAGCAAATTAGCTCTCCAGTATAGATGCAGGTAGGCTGAAACATAATCTTTGCAGAATTTTTCTTCTTGCTTTCAGTACTTAATACAACCAGTATCCCGCTGGGACAGAGGCATGGTGAAATAGTCAGATGAAGTGACCCACTCTGCTTCCAGCTGTACCTGTTATGGTGGACTTTCTCGCCTCTGAACAGGATGGCTGCCTTTCCATTCCTCCCCTGCTCTGCCCACACGGTGAGATTACCCTTCTTGCCCAGGAGCAATCTAGACTTGCAGGCCTTTCTGAGATGATCAAGTGCTCCTGAAAGACAGAATCTTCCCCACTTTGAGATGAACTAGTTTCTTGGTGGTAGAGGAATTCATTGTCCTGGGAAAAGCCTATACCAGCTCCAGGAAAAAACAAGGAGGCTAACAGGGAGTGAAGGGCAAATGGCTTCCTTCCTTCCTTCCTTTCTTCCTTCCTTCCTTCCTTCCTTCCCATTTTTAACAGCAAGAGCTATGTATTCCAATATAGATAAATAATACTCCAGGCTTTCTCAACCACTTTGTTTCCAGTGCACCTGACAGCACTCTGGCCAAAGTCTGCTCCCAGCAAGGAGTGGTTGCAAACATAAGAGCCCAGCATAGCCCCTTCTCTTTTCCCTTTTGTCTTTATTCCCTCCTCCCATCAGTCAGCTCCTTCACACAAAGCTGTCTGTGAACCAGGCAACACTGTGCTTACACATTGCTCTGAAATCATGATGCCACGATAAGTCTCAGAGAACAGAGGAAGCTCAGTATAAATTTTAGCTTTGCTCAATGTAAATATTTTGTACATGAATGGATAAACTTTCAAAAACTTCTGAAAGGAAAACTAGCAGATTAAAATCTCATCTAATAAATCTTCTAAATAGTTCTGAATTCTGGGTCTAAATTCTCAGCCTGCCCATCTCTGCAGATCAGTGAAACCTCAGTGGAAATAGGATCAGGCTTTGTGAATCAAGAAGATGTAAATATACCAGAACAGCAAACACTAAATCCGTCTCACAGAGCAGATCAAGTATCTGAGTAGCATTTGCAGGACTGATGCCAAAGACTGACTGTCTCAGGGGTTCCGTTCTGATGGTGGCAGGAGGCGGCCCTGAATTAGACAAGGTAGGTAAATAGTATACAATTATTGTGTTAATCAGCACGGGCTAATAACAAACTGTTTCATTATACATTCTTACTGATTTTTATATTGAAAATTACCATAAAGAAAGAGGTCACAGGGCCAGTTGGTAGGCCACTGCCTTTTCACTTTAGAAATGGCATCTTGAGCTGTGGGTCCCTTTTAACAACGCTTAGAAATTTTAAACTGAAACTTGGCATTGCAGTGTTTACGTATAATAGTAATAAATGCTATCATATTATTATGAAATGTTTTTCTGAGGGGGGTCAGGATTGTTACCTGTTAATTTTATTGCAGCTTCTCCATGGAATTTTGCTTTTGCATTTATCTGATTAGAATTAAAAAGGGGTTGTTTTGTTTGGAGTTTACTTTCTTTCTTTTGCGCTTTAGCAGCCCTGTCTTCACTAGTACAAGAACAGACCAGAGAAACAGAAGTCGTCCCAAACACACATGGCCCAAAAAGTTTTTTCCAAATGCATACTTATAAATCATCTTATTTATTCTGATGTACCATGTACCTTTTAAATTTTGCTCAAAGTATTTTAGTGAGGAGACTCCAACATCTTGAACCATAACTATTCTGCATACAGATGGTTGTATAGTGGAGGGGTTGTTTTATTTCTTGGTGGTAGTAATCGTGAACTCCAGATGGACTGAAAAGTCCCTGTCTTCTTGATTGACAAGACTCTTGAGATGTTAGTGTCAGTTCCAAGGAAATGAAATCTTTTAGATCATTCTGATTCACTTAGGAGCAAATTGTGGTGTGTTTCAGAAATGACCAAAAAGTATTTATAGAATAGTTTGTTTGGCAAATTTCACAACATTCCTTAAATAAAATATTTAACATACATTTTTTCTTAATTATTAGCTCAATGCCATTTTTTTCTGACAAAAATGCTGAAGTCAGCTGAAGGTGATAATCCTAATGTAGCTATACAGCAATTAATATTACCTTGAACTGTTACAGTTCAGGCACTCAATCTATGAAAATATTTATTTAATTTTAAATTACATTAATGGTATCCTTTTTACACAGGATTTTGCATCAGATTCATTATTTTAATTTAGTTTTCATAAGGATTATTTGGAGGCAAGGGACATGCTTTGTGTATTTTTTTTAAAAAGCCCATTGAGTTACCTGTGTAAGAAAGGAAAGAGCTTTTTTATCCTTATTCATGAAATGTCTTTGAGAAATAATTTAACAATAATTAATTATTCTTGGATGGATGTGGGCAAGATAATTTATATGCATTTTTTGCAGACAATACAAAGTAAAATGGAAGTTTCCAACTCATTTTGGAGTAAAGTTCATTTGATGTAGTTCAAAAGGTGTAGGAAGTCCAAATCTGTATTGGGAGGAGACTAGAATTGGTTATTTTTATTGCTTGGCATTACATGGGTATTTATGTAGTTCACACTGATAATGTCTGTTTATGTTGTAAGAAAAGCTTTGAACAAGTGAGCAACTGCGGGAGCAGTTGGGAAATAGAGGTGACCCACCTCCGCAAGGGCAGCCAGCAGGTCCACCAGGAACAGCAATAGCAGCAGAAGAGCTGGGCTTGGTGGTGATTTCGCTAAAACCCCGTGAGCAGAGACTGCCAGTGAAATATATTGAGTGAGCACTTTCCTGAGCCAGCCCATCCCTGTCTCGTAATACCTGTCCCAAGCTCACTCAGTGAGATTTGCCATCTAGGTCCAGCTGTAGTGACGAAACAAGAGCTGTGGGCAGACGTGGATTCATTAGTATGCACATCCCAAATTAAGCCTACGTATGCTACTTGGCTTTTATAGATGTATTTGTCATATGTAAATTGAAATACTCAATATTCTAGAATGACATTTGTTGTTAGGTTAATTTTCAGATCTTCTAGCTGAATACTTTTGCAAAAACTATACTGCAAGGTACCAGTAATCTTAAATGCTGGTTTTTGTGTTTTATTTCTGATAACACTGACTGTTTGCAGGAACACAATTGCATTTCATAACAGTGCAATCTTATTAATTGCAGACACTAAAATTGCTGACTTACATTTCAGCGTTAGTACACAGCCTCAGAAATGCATTGCTTCTCAGGGACAGACTGGAATGTCCTGACTCTTTGTCAGTAGATGTGGGATGCAAGCTGTCGAAATAAGAATCTCCATAAATGCATAACAAGAGGTGATCGGGAACCATACCAGTAAATTATACCATGCATATGCAAATATGGAGATAACCTTACTTCCCAACAGTTAACTTTATACTCAATGAAGTGCAAAAGGGAAACAATTTATCGCTCTTCTCTTCTGTTTGTGTTTTATAACAGCAGCTGGGCTCATGCTTTTAGATGCAACACATCATTTATTTAATTGGGTGATAGCACAATTTAATACTATGTTTTGTAGCAGCCACAGAAAAGAACAGGCGATAGAGTACCCCGGCTCCCATGGGTGAGATTGGCAGGCATGTGCTGGATTGGACCCTAGCAGTTGTATTTTTGTTTGTGGGATTTGCTGAGCACGGTTTTCTTCAGGGAGGTGTGTACAATCATACCTTATCTGTCTACCTATCTGTCAGGTTTTTGCTTACTCTTTTTCTGGCCCTGAGGTATATTTGTTACAACAGTGTGAAAAAAAAAAAAGTGATTATGTTCTATGTGTATAGTTTATCAAAGTCATTTCTCTTCCAGTGTAGCTATTACTCATTTTCACCATCTTGGCCCCTGTTTTGGGACTTGTGTCATTCTTATTCAGGCAGGGTTCTCTCAGCTACTTCGCATGTTGATCGGACGGCACACACGATTGAACTGGAGCCTTTGACTTTTACAATAGTTGTTCACAGCAAGAGGAAAGCAGAGAGATTCAAACATTACCAGTTAAAGATGTGTCCTGCCTGGACTGCAGAAGCACTTGTGTGGTGCTTCAGAGCTTGGGTAAAGTTGGACCCCTAGTCCCACTTAAGCAGTGGTGCAAAGGTCTCTCATAATACAAGCCTCCAGGCTCTTTGTACTCTGGAGAGCTTGTAGACTGCTCTCTCCCGTTTCCCACGCTAGGGAAGAAGGGACTTCAATCTATAACAGACCAGAGACAGAGGCCAGCACAATGCATAGGGAGAGCATTTTTTATGCAAATGAATACAGCAAATCGTGCATCCTGTCTCCCTAACAGAAGTAATCCCTCTCAAGGTACAACTTTCTCTTGTGCTTTTGCTGGGAGGAGGTATCTTTGCCCAACTGTTACCCCCTCGTCCTGGGATGTACGGTATCTCACAGTACTGAAACGGGATTATGCAGCCCTTTGTGTAAGTGGTGTGCACTGAAGCTGGTAGATGTGGGAAGGCTCAGGATTCTGCTTGACTTGAGCAGCTTTTTCAGACAGCTCTATGGGGTTTTTTTCTCTCAGGTGTAGCCAATCATTTCCCACGACTTTTCTTACAAGTTTCTGTAACTCCTTCTTCTTTTTTTCAAAAGAAAAAGAAAAAGAAAGATAGATGCATATTTTACATATATACATGTATAGATGTGTATATATATACATTTTATGTATATACATTATATGTATATGGCTTTGATGGACTTTAGTTTTTTTAACAGCATCTCTCTGTACACAGGTAGCTTGCTGTATGGTTCTAGCAGCCAGTCCCCTGGGCACTGTTGCCTCACTGAACTGTGTTTAAATAGCTTCGCCAGAAGCCTCTACAGTGCTTCAGCTCTTTTAGAGAGGGATCAGTGCTACACAGGATTTACTCCCTTATCCAGAGTGGAGCCCATGCGTGTGTCCCATGGGAATCAGGGAGTACGGGGCAGTGGTACGTGCCCGAGTCTCGTGTTGACCCAGAGTCATGAAGCACATCCAGAAACAGATGAGAGGCAGGGCTTCTACACCCCGTGCCTTAGATATAGTGTGAGAGCTCAGCTCCTCAGCAGCCTTCATCCTTGCTCTCATGGAGCTCCGGACCGAAAAGCTCTTTCCAACAAAACACACAGCAAGAGTGAGAAAGTAGGTTGATATTCTCCAGTGTTTCCATTTTCCCATTCATTTTTACAGAAGCCCTCTGTATGTGCGCTCGCAGCCCAAAAAGCCAACCGTATCCTGGGCTGCATCAAAAGCAGCGTGGCCAGCAGGTTGAGGGAGGTGATTCTGCCCCTCTACTCTGCTCTGGTGAGACCTCACCTGGAGTACTGCCTCCAGCTCTGGAGCCCTCAACACAAGAAGGACATGGAACTGTTGGAGCAGGTCCAGAGGAGGGCCACAAAAATGAGCCGAGGACTGGAGCACCTCTCCTACAAGGACAGGCTGAGAGGGTTGGGGTTGTTCAGCCCAGAGAAGAGAAGGCTGCGGGGAGACCTTATTGAGGCCTTTCAGTACTTAAAGGGGGCCTATAGGAAAGATGGGGACAATCTTTTTAGCAAGGCCTGTTGTGACAGGACAAGGGGTAATGGTTTTAAACTTGAAGGAGAGTAGATTTAGACTGGATATAAGGAGGAAATTTTTTACAATGAGAGTGGTGAAGTGCTGGAACAAGTTGCCCAGAGAGGTAGTGGAGGCCCCATCCCTAGAAACATTGGATGGGGCTCTGAGCAACCTGATCTAGTTAAAGATGTCCCTGCTCACTGCAGGGGGGTTGGACTAGCTGACCTCTAAAGGTCCCTTCCAAGCCAAAGCATTTTCTATGATTCTAAGCCAGATTTCCTGTTCTGGACAGGAGAAAGTTCAGACATGGAATCCTTGCTGCTATAATCACCGGACGTACACATGGGAAAACAGACAAAAGCTTCAGGAAAGGAGTTCTCTCCTATCATTTCTGGTGTATGGAGGGAAGTACAACTTCAGAAAAATTATTTGCAGAAGGTTTCTATGTAGCTACATAGAAGCAGCCAAGTGTCATAATTATGACCTTCCTTAAATTGGCATTACATGGTTTAAATATTGCAATGACTGATCACTTGATACAAAACCAAAGTGCTCAGAAAATAAAAGTGCCTGAAGCTTCTGTATTGCAAAATGTCCTAATGCAAATTTTCAGATAAGCCATTAAGGTAGAGCTTGAGAATGTTGTCGGTTAGCCAGCATGCTGCAAGTTGAACTGAAAATTTCCCGAGGTACTTGCGTATCTTAAAACTTGAGCTAACAAATTGGAGTTTGCTTCTAGGACAGTGAATCTGGAGTGAAACAGAGTTAGCACAGCCTCAGAGAGGAACTGGAGCAACCTATGGTCTGAGAGACCTCCAGAGGACTTCTAGGCTATTCCCCTGTATGAAATCAGAATCACCTATACCTGTGTCACCCTGAGAAAAGTTTGTCTAGCTTCTTTTTTAAGACCCCCATTGACAGACTACAGAGCCTGTTCAGAAGATACATTTCAGTACCCCACGTACCATTAGAAAGTTTTACTATGCTTTCTTGCTGTAAAATGTCTTCTTGTGTTTATCAATATGCAGAACAAGTTATGTTCCTGTTATTTCCCTTCTGCCTTCCTTCCTCAGGTGAAACCGGTGTATCTAGCCTTTTCTTGTAGGTCCTGGTTTCCAGACTCCTTGTTCCATCTAGTGTCTTGACCTGCACACTAAATGATAATTTGAGCATGTCCAGAGCTAGTTACATGTCTCACAGCTTCGTCTGGGAAACAAAAAAGGAGTTTTAGCAGTTGAGGCCATAGCAGAATCTGGGCTCTTTGTAATGCACATTGACTGGTGAGTTGCATAGGCACTGGAGTGGATAGTGGTATGCTATCCTTCATAAACCAGCCATCACCAGTACTAAGAAAAGAGAAAAAGAAAATAATTTGGAACTCAGAGGAGTATTGTACAGTGATGGTGAATGGCCCACCTAGGGATAACTGAAAGGGACTTCAGATGGAGGTAGACTTGCAAATTTGATGGTCCGTATTGAAGAAATGTGCAGTACTCTGAGAGTATACAAATCCAAGAACTGAGTAAATCATTAACATTTTCTGTTGGAAGGAGGCTACTTGTTTCTCAGCACAAAGGCAAAGGCTTCATGAAAATGATGAAAGGAAAGAACAAAACAACAACAAAGAAGATAACGAGGCAGACAAAAAGTCAGAGGACCTCTCTCTTGTTCCTTAGTGTTCAGTTTTGTCTTCTCCACAATCATGGTTGCAGAAGTTACATGTTTGCTGTTAATGGTATTAATTCCTGTAGCCTGCATGTCCTTAGTCCTAGAATGTCCTAAGAAATATGTCGTAGTTTGTTTGTGTTAATTGACCAAACTTGATGCACGGTTGTGCCTACCATACAAGGGATCTCTGTGCACGTAAATACAAAATTCATCAAATCACAGTTACTGCCAGAGAGTGATTCCCAGGAGATCTGCAGCCTGATTCAGATTTCCTGTGAGCTTTATACCAGCGTAAGTGAAAAGGGAATCCTGTTTTCTTTTAGTTTCCCAGGCTGAATGCCTCCTCACTCCCTTCAGTAGTTAGAGCGCAGCAGGAAGCTTTGTTGATGGCACATGGTCTCTGGGAGCAATCTGAAATACCCCGCAGCCAGAGGAGGATCAGATGTGGTCAGCGGGACAGAGGCACTCAAGGACAGGCAGAAGCTGCAGGAAGCCTAACAAGTGACGCAGTAGGTGGCACTCTTCCCTCTGCATCAGCGGCGAGGTGAGGGAACAGCTCACATCAGTACTCAGCATCACTCTGCTGACACACCAGTTCAGGATGCAGTGTGAAATCCAAAGCCTTGACCTCTTTTGATCGCTGGGGTTTTTTTAATGGAGTCGACCTTGATTCATGTATAAAAATAGTTTACCAAAGGTTTTTGAAATTTCGGCTCAGATAATCTGCCTAATGAGATGTCTATCTATAGCTTCAGCTCTGTAAATTATTCCTCACTCCTTGTTCAGGCGGTGCAATCCTAACACAACTGCGCTTTGATGTCAGACAGAACTGTCTGTCTAGACTAGTGGTGATTCTGGTCTGCACAGTCGGAGCATTTTGAGATGCAAATCCTTATATTCTTACAGACTGTTTTCTGATGTATTGCACTGGCTTTTCAACCAGTCATTCCGTCTGTTCACAGAGTGAGTTTAGTAAGAGCTTAGACAACTGATTTAAACATGAAGTTTAACGCTGTATGAATGTACCCCACCTTTTTAATGAACCCTTTTTAACAGGGAACCTGGTTTGGGTGATTAAGGGTGTCTTGTCCACCCCAGTCCTAGCCCTCATGGCTATATAAGGAAAATAAAAAGTTTTGGCAATAAGTGGTTCTAATGAGTTTTAATTCCCAAGCTGTACCCGTACCAAAGCCTCAAGGACTTCTTGCCTGCTTTCTTTGGGTGTTGTTTTCCAAAGGCATATCTGGAGCTTCACCAAGTACTTGTCTTTGAGTCCTTGTTTCACAGCAGGGATTCAGCCCAGGGTCAGGACTGTCTGGTTCTGGGTTGACAGAAGTTTGCACAGTTGTTGGTTTTGTTTAATTGGGGAGCCTTCTTTTGTCATAATCTCTTCGGGAGTTTTGGATGGTAGGTAGCTCTGAGTCAATTTATTGATATTTCTCTCCACAGGAAATTTTTTTATTAAAGTCTATCAGAAGCGCTACCTTCTCTCCTGACCACTAGTTTTTATATGCACCTCTTTAAGAGTGCTCCTTAGGACATTTAGCTTCTATATACTTGTCGTGCTCAATTGGGTGGCCTGTTCTTTTATACCGAGAGAGACTGATCTTGGTGCCGAACTGTCCAGCTGTGTATGCCTCTGTGATGTGGAGTTCCAGCTGCTGTGAACTGATTGAAATCTCATCAGCAAGAATAGCTTGTGCTTTGGGAAATCAGAATGTTTTCCTACTCCCCGCAGTCCTGGCTAGCCTACAGAGTACCTGTGGCCCCCCTCCTCTTGGCTGGCAAGTGTTTCACACACTTACTGTCCAGCAGCCTCCTGCAATGCCATTCATTTGTACTTAGGATGTGGGAAAGCAGACCGTTGTGGGTTTTGTTGATTGTCTCACACAAAGTGCATCGGGACAAGGCCTTTTTTATGTTATAACTCCTTTGGAAGTGTGTGGCCAAGGTCCACACCCAGTCACTACAAATGGGACAAGATTGATCTTTAGTGGGAAGTCTTAAAAAGCTGGTTGCAGAGGGACTGACTCAACATTTTTCACAGTGGCTGTGGTGGTGGTGTCTGAGGAGTGTTCATCCCTGGTTTGGGTGGGCTTCCTGGGAGTGGTCTCTGAGGAAGTGCTTCTGGTTCATTCACAGCAGGTGTAAGCATGATGTGATCTTATCTGAGAAGTAAATATCCATAATTCCCAGCAAATTTGAGATAAAGCCCACCGTGGTTGAAGTTCAGGGTGAGTTTTTTTCACCATATCTGAGGTTCACAAAGTCAATGGTAGGGATGAATTCCATGGCTTAATGCCTGTTCTCAGACTAAACTCAAAGCCTGCAGTAAGGACTAGAGGAGGCCAGCCTCCCTGACAACAAAATCCTCTGCTTCAGACTGGAGTGGGGGTGTGGGGGGGTGGGAATTGATAAGGAAGTGCATGTCTGTGGTAGACATGCTTATATCAAACAAGTCTGGTAGATCCATCCCCTGGTTGCACTGTCACAGGTGCTTCATTTTCTTCCAGTAAGAATTAGCTTTATGGAAGTACACAGAGGAACCATTACTATGAGTTTGTTTCACCCAGCAATACTAACAACTGGATGGTGAGGTTAGTTGGTTGACAGCAACTATGAGCATGGCATTTATCAAACTGGGAGGGGTTTTCTCCCCGAAGATTTGTATTACTCTAAGATATTAAAGATTACATTAAAAAGGTCCCCCTAGCTCTGGAAAGAATTACTGGTATCAGACATTCTCCAGCTCTGAAGACCTCAGGGTCATTATGTGGGAACAAAAATTATGTACCTTATGGCACATCTAAAATATTCAGTAATTTGAAGAGAGTGTTTGCTGAAAACAAATTTTACAGCAAACCAGACTGTAAATTTTCTATAGCTTTGAAAAATCACCATGAAAGAAGAGGACAAAACACTGAAATGTGTACCCTGCCCTGCTTCTTGAATGTAGGTGTATCAGTGAATTATTATATTCTTTTCATTGTACAAAAGCACTCATCAGACCTTTTCAACTATAAACTCTAATGATGATTAGCATTTTAGTGTGGGGACCTGAAAGCATTCTGTAAGCATGACTGAGTTCACATCCAGAGTTTCCTGACAGGCATTTCATTTCATCTGTCTCTGAAATTTTTGCATCCCCTGCTTTCTGTGTCAGGAGAAGAATGGCCACATGCAAAGAGGTGAATTGGAATATTTAGGTTTTCAGACCCAAGAAGGACGCTTCATGTTCTTCACTGTCTTCATTTTGCATCTGGGAGGCAGAAGGGCAGAACGCAAATGATTGCCCAGCATCCCACATGAGGTGTCTCACGGTACTGAAAGGATCAACTGGATTTTTTGATCTTCGGTCCTGCACCATCAGTCACAAGGTTGTCTTCCCTGCTGTGCAGAACTCTCTTGTATACTCCCATCAACACCTGCTTTGCTCCTTCCTACCTAGCCCAGAATATACGAAATAACATTCTTTGTAATACCATTTACTCCTTAAAACCTACTACAGTAAGGCAAGTCCTGAACCGTGCTGCCTGCGGCGTTCAGGGTACTGTTGACAGATTTCCCAGTAAAATCAGTGTAGTTGCACTCTTCCGTGACTCAGCATCCCAATGACATGGTAGCCTCCCAGTTTACATCTTGCTCTGTCTGCAAAGGCTGCATTTGCAAAGGAAGGACTCTGGCAACTAAGAAGATACCTCGCACATCTGGAGCACACCGTTGAGGCTCTTAAGGGTAACCGTTCCCCTGGTTTGACTGAAAGGCACACATTTGTGGTAGGCATTTCAACACAGCAGATCCTGGGGCATCTTGATTTCCAGTGTGTATCGTCTGGCAGTTCTCATTCAGTGGGATCAGCAGTTAATCTGCTGGAATTGCCTATTCTTTATCTTTTTTTCTTTTTTTGTTCGTTTTTTGGTTATTTTCGTTCTCCAGAGTCTAAAAAAGGGAAAGTGCAAGCCTAAATGAGACTGCTGGGACCCGCACATCTAGTTGCACAGATCAGCCATCTGCTTTGCATGCTATACCTTTGCTCCTTGTTATACACTTATTATGGGAATATTTATTCTGTCAATGACTAGCTGTTTGCTCCATCTGCATATAAATTTGTTAAACCCCTCCCCTTAGGCATGTGAAAGTTTGGCTTTCCCTTTAAGGTGACTGTAACTATGCAATTAGATTTACCATGTCATCATCAGGATGTTCAGCTCCCACATCCGCTGCAGGATGTGCGTGTGGAAGATGGGCTGGGAAAAGCAATTTACACAGCTCCTCAGGTGCAAAAGATGTTGAGTTTTAGAGTGACAGCCGGTAGAGCTGGAATCTGTGTAGGAATTTTGGAGGTCTTAGAAGTAACAATATGGTGAAGATAACTGGGGAGGAGCAATAGACACCTCTAGGTATAAGTAAGGGCAGTGGATTGCTAGGAATGTTAAAATGGCCCTGTTGCATGGTGTGTGCCACATACCTGGCAGATTTGCCTTCACTGAAACTCCCAGTGGGCTTTGAGGGGAGCTGTGTGAGGAGAAGACCCCTCGTGGGCCTTCGTTCTGGGAGGATCCAGAACAAGACCGAGCTGCTGTTGAGGGTGGGAAAGACAGGTTCTGATTTCTGAATTATTTAAACTTTTTGGAGTTATGCGGTTCGTGCACAATGAATAGAGAAGAGGAAAGAGCAAAAAAAGAAAAGATGGCTTGGGATCTAGGGGTTGGTTTGTTTGCTATCTTCTGGTTTTGTTTTGTTTTCCCTGCAGAGAACAACTCAGAATAATGTATTTTCTCACTAATTCTGCTCCTGTTAAATTCTAACCGAATCCTAAGAGACAGGGCCAGATCCCCTAACAGTGTCCATCCTAGCATTTGGCATATGGTACCACTTTTCTTGACTAGCTTGAACTTTCACAAATCGTGTGCTTTTGAAAATTAATTAGGTTCTCCTTCTGATGCTAATCAATATTGGTAGCATTTTGTCTACAAAAATCTTTATCCCAGGAGCATGGATGTTTTGAGTGCTTGCCAGAGACTGTCAGTTATCCTTGGGGAAATGATGTGTTCAGGCGTATCTCACTTTAAATAATTTTTAAAGTAAACACTTTGCTTTGTCTTGCATATGAGTTATGACCCTAATGACTTCCGGTTCTGAGTTTCCTTTCTCAGCGTTTCCTCTCCCCGGACTTCTCCTGATGATAATGCTGCACAGTGTGGGAATGAGCCCAGGCTGCCTTTTATTCCTATGTATTTACCTGACGTTTTGCCAATGTGCTATTATGCTGGTTTTTATATTGAAAAATAATGCCCTGAATCTCACGTTGTGAAGATCAAAACCCACTCTTCAGCAAGGTGTATAGCAGACCAAAATCTCAATTACGGGGATAGAGATAGCTAGGCAGTAGGCATGCGGGCTCTTAGGGGACAGATAGAGAAAGCATAAGGCACAGTGGCTTACTGGAGGCAGTTCAGTTGCTGCAGAAGCATGATGAGCTCCAGCAGGCTTTGGCACAAAATTGCAAGAGCTTTGAAGAATGCAGCAACTCTACTGTTGCCTGTGGTGAAGGCATCTATTTTCTCTGTTTAGCCCACCTTATGCAAGGAACTCTTGATGAACTTTGTCTATTGAAAGCCGAAAGGTTGACCAGAGAATTTCAGGCATAATGTCTTTTATTGTTGAAGACTGTCTTCCTTTTTTTGTTTTTCTCCCAAGAAGATGTTGATTAGAGTTGTGGCTTGCTTGTTCTGTTTGATTCATGGCTTCTGAGTGAGTATCTTGACATTATATGACATCCTATCATTAACTGCTTCTCTGAAGGCTCTCTGCAAGCGTTTTGCAAATCACTGCTACATTCTATGCTCACTGTTGGGACAAATAAGACATATGCTTACAACTTAAAATTGCTTTGCTCATAATGGGAAAGCAGGCAAAATTGTGGCTACTTGAATATTTGAGAATGGTGTTGTGAACACAATGCAAGAAGACACTGTGCAAAGGAAAGCTGTAGTTTTAGTCCTGCAGGTCTGGAGATACATTTGTTCCCACGGAGGTCAGCCGGAGTCCTTCTACAGGAATTTCTTCAAGACCTCAGAGCATGGTGCCTGGGGGAAAGTTCAGCAGCACCAAAAACACCTAGACCATTCGTTCCCAACTTTTAGATAATTGACCCCTCACTGGAGAATATTGATAATGTTTTGTGTCTTGTTTCAGCTCCTCACAAAAACCTCTCTCAAGTCTACTGTATCTCTTCTTTATCACCTTTCTTGCTCCATGATTGCCATCCTGCATCCTTACTTCTCCATTGCCAGCTTTGCTGACAGATCCAGGACGGAGAGTGAGGTTATGAACGTGACTATCTGGCTAACATCACCCAGAGCCATTGGGGTGCCTCTGCACCATGCTCTCATGGAATACATAACACACACATCCAAGCTGGCTTTGCATGGATCTGTACAGATCTGACAGAGCTTGTTCATCCCCTCTCCGTGCTTCATCTGTGACATGACCATGGGTCACCACTGAGATCCACCTCATCCATCAGAAAACTCTAACAAGAGTCCTTAACATTTTAACTCCATTGCAAATGATTTTATAGACATGGAGTCAGTTTATTCACTGGGGAAAAGAATTTATTTCTGTGTAGTTAATGTGCTGTTTCAGAGAAAGAAGAAATAATTACAGAACAATTAGAAAGAATTTGCTGGCAGGTGGAAAAAAGGTTAATTTGTGTGAAAATTGACAGTAAAAATATTGTTTAAGTAGTCTGCATTTTCTGTGGATACATGTACCTCAGCATAAGAATTTCATTTATAACACTTGATATAAATAGTATGATAACACTTCACAGAAGCTCCACTTATCAGGGGAATTCCAACTTCTTACAGAGGCTGAAGCATACTGGTTGTCATGCCATCCTTGTAAATATTTTATGTTGGCTTAAAACTCAAGGGCAGATGTCTATTTTTACTTAGTGTTTGTGAAGAACTATGAACCTAAAAAGCTTTTGGTATAAAACATTTAGCAATAGCAAAGACAGTTCAAAGCTGTCTCTGGAAACAGAAATTGTGATGCAGCTTTTTTGTTTGTTTTTATATTATATTTAATGTTTGCTATGCTTCTCTGGTAAACGTGTTTGTAATAAATAGTTGTTCCAAACAACAACATCCATTCAGCAAAATAACCTGGAAGTCGGTATTCAGAAAGCATAGCCTACCTTTCCTCTTAAAGCAACTGCCTTGCATTGACATCTTCAGCAGTAACTTGCTATTTTTATTTTTTTTTTAAAGCAGCTACAGCTTAGTATTGCCCGCCTGCCAAAATAATGAGACTTGTAGACTGGCAAAGGCAGCTCGTTACTAATGTTCATCCTATATTGTCTGGTGTCCCAACAAGCTTTCCTGGATATCTACTGGTTTTTCAAAAAAATTACATAAAGCTTCTATTTGGGACATAATCTGAGGTTCTTAAAACCACAAAAAAAAAAAGTGTCATGTGCTCTTGATTAAAATGAGAAAGTTTGAGAGCTAAAGACTTTTACTGTGCAGATAACCAGTATAAATGTTGAGGTGCCTGAGCCACATTGCCTGCTAACACAGACTCCTCAGCTGCGTCTGTGCATTTGGAAACAGGCAGAGAGATTCAGTCATTCAGACACTTTAAAAAAATTTAGCCAGCATTAATATTTATTTTAGACTTCAGATTTCAATAACTTAATGCTCTTCTGTGTTTCCCTGGCAGACTCTCCAAAGCCAGCCACATTACCAACTTGAGTGGCCATACCTACTTGTTGGCTTCTGCCTGCGTTAGCACAGGGCTTGACTTGGTGCTGCTTTGCGAGGCTGGCGTGTGACATCATTACTAATTAAGTTTGAATACAGAGCTAAGTTTGAGAGCCAAAGGAAGTGCAGGAAGGAAGCTGAGTGTCAGTGAGTCATGTCATATGAATGCATGGCAAGCAGTTATTGATAACATACAGCCAAACCACACTGTTGATTTTGGAAGATTTGGCATGGGAACTAAAAGCAGCATCCTGACCTCAGTTGCGATTTGTTTGTATTTAGATTTCCAATAATGCTGTTTTGTTTTTTTGGAAGAAATGTTTCTTTTCAGATACTCTGTCTTTATTTATCTCACAGTTCTTGCTAGAATAAGGACCCTTAGGGACCTGAACATTTAATCTGTGTGAACAAGGCATCAGCATTTTTCTGAAGACTGTCTCCCATTTTCTGTGTGAAGGAAAATGTCTCTTTAGTGGCAGGCACCCTGCCTTGTAATTTCCGTTGTGTGAGCTTGGACATCTGTGCGATTATCCTCTGGGAACACTTGCAGCTTGACACACATGCATCTAGTCTAGCTATTTTTAATCACTGCTTTTCAAGTGTCTGTAGTGAGTTTGGTGACATGAATGGGAATAGTGTTTTCCAACTTTGAGTCCTTTGGTATTTGCTTTTTGTAGTCCCTCAACCCCACTAAAATCTCAAAGTATCATAAAGGTTAATCACTTCCAACTGTCCAGGAAACTTTATTATAAGACTTGAAAATATTACAGTGTCCACAGAATTTGAATGCAAAGCTGCATTTGAAGATTATAAGAAATATCTAATTTCTGTGTTAAGTGTAGCCATACTTATATAGGAACACAACAGACTGGGAACCAGGTAGTCTTTAAGCTTTTTAAAAGTTCTTTTTAAATTAAAATATGATCGTATATGTGTTTTGGCTTAATTTATAGGAAAGGTGATAGTTGCGTACCAGCAACAGTTAATGTGAGAGTGGTTCATCTTGCCGGAGAGTTGTCCTGGTACTTTTTTCATTTTACTCTCTGGGACAAAACTGATCCCAGGTAACAATCTTTTCCTTACCTATCCCTTTCTGTCACAGGTCCAGGGACTATACCTTTACTGCTTACCTTATTGCAAGGAAAACTTCTGTACCACATCTCCCATTGTCAGTGTGTGAAGTAGTTGTAAAAGAAGACCTGAAGAGTAATGATCCATTTCAGGTCTCGGATCTCTAACTGACTCCTGTTCCAATCACCAAAAGACACTCGAAAAAACACAGCACAGTATTTGGACTCATGAAACAGTATTTTAAGTGAAGTTACAGATGTAAAATTCAAGGATGGTATAAATCTCATTGTATTGATCAAGTCATGAAGAATACCTTGTATTACAAGTTTATTTAAAACTGGTTATTTGAAGGTTAATAGTATAAGAGAGAAGAAAAGGCTTTAAGGGATTCCTGTGAACTATATACTTCATTTCCTTGGCCACAGTGTAGTATCAAGTAGATCTATGTCCCTTCTGAGAGATGTTTCTTTACTCTGTTCTTGAAGACCTCTGATGTGGAGACCCCACAATATCACTGTGCAACCAGTGCTTCTCTATATTTTAACATTAGAAAGGTTATTCTTTAAAGTGTAGTCTGAAGTTTTCTTGCACGTTAAATTCATTTCCTCTTGTCCTCCTCAAATGTGGAAAAAAGATTCTTTTTTTCTCTTTATGGCATATGAAAACTGCTCTCGTTTCAGCCCACTCTTTTCTAAATTAACAATCCTACTTCCATCAAATTTTCCTTGCAATTCACATTTTCTAGATCCATGATAATTTTTTGTTTCTCTCCTCTGGTCCATGCTCTTTTTGACATGCATTGCTCAATACTGAATGCTTCAGGTGAATGCAGTTCAGCAGGAATCATGCCGAAGTTCCTGGAGCTCTATCTGATGCTGGAGGCTGATAACTCACAAAAGTAATCCCTCCAGATTCAGCAGAGCTAAATACTTCTCCGTGTGAGAAAGGAGTGCAGTCTTGCCACTCAGATCTGCCAAACATTACTGCAGAGATCATTTTTGTCATATGTCCCTTCAGCCGTATTCTTTTTGCATTCCTCAAGCCATGCCTCTGTTTTTTGCTGTATTAAATACAAGGTCTTTATTTTGACTTGCAACTTCCTTAACAGCCTATTCCTTTCTTACCGTATTCTCCTCTTAGCACATTCCCATGCCTTCCATCTCTCCATTCCCAAATCCCCAGTTCCTAGATTTAAGGAAATTCCTTTGTGATTTCTCTTCCTTGGGGCCTCATGCTTTAGGAAAATTCTTTGTAAACAGCCAGGGCTCTGTGACAATCTTCCTTTTAAAACCTTCTTGAAATTCTGTTTCTGAAAAACTTAGTGGAAGTTGGGCCACTTGTGCAGTGCATGCAGTAGCGCACAAACCCAGCACAGTTGTGCTGATTCTTTGTTCTCTCCTGTGTACATGCTGTTGTCTCATGTCTCTTTTACACTTAGAAGGAAAGCTTTTGCCTATACTTAATATGATAATACTAATAACAATACTGGTAAATGCGCTGGAGAGATATAGCCCTATGCAGAGCCTGCTCTTCGTTGTGCAAAGAGCCAAATATTTCAGAGACGACTTTTATATCACCATGTATTTTTTCCAACCCATAAAATTATGCTTTAACAGTATTTCCACAGGAGAGCAAGGGGAGCCAAGGCCCGGTCATTACAGAGGTTTTTCCATGTAATTGAGTGGTTCAAGAAAACATTATGAAAGATTATCTTGGCAAAAGATGTAAATGTGAAGAGCAGCTGGTAATCCCATGAAGATCCTGCTCATCTATAAATTAATACATGCCACTGGGGATACTGACAATTTGTCTTGGAAGTGAAATGGTTGAGAAGAGATTTTGGCACTCAATCAGCAAAAGATATGACACTCGTAAAAGCAGAACTATATTTATGACATAGTACAATGGTTAATTGGTTTGGGATATATTTATATTGATATGAAATCCAGCATCTATTTCTGATATCTTTGTGTGTGTGTAAAAATGGAATTGCGTTCCATCGGGAGACAGAGAAAACTTCCTTTGTTATCTTATCAGAAGAACACAGCTCCTACCATGAGAGCTCAACATTTTTGTAATTTTGTGGGGTTCTTCCTTGAACAAATGGTTTTCTCACAGCCCTCTTCCTCCACTGCCTTAGTTTTACAGCATAATGAAAACAAGATGCAGCAAACTGTAACTGAGCTAGGATCAGAAGAACAGTTTTAGCGGAGTAATAGCTGAATACATAGCTTAATAGTTACATAACTGGAAGGAAGGCCAGGAGACATAAATGTTTCTCATTTATACATGCATATAGATGTAAAGAAAGTATGGTTGCTAAACATGCCTTGATGACATAAATATGTGTGTGGATAAATAGTTTGGATAATCAGGCATCCGGAAAACAAAACTTACTTTATGTAGTTAAATTAAATGTAGATTTGTTGGAGGTAGCTAGTATGAAGTAAATATAAGCAGAACTTGAATGTGTTGAGCGGAAAGTCCCAAACTTGCTTTCTCTGTGACCATCAGCAGTGACAGATGCCACCAGTGGCAACAGCAACACTCCCTCCAGGCTGCCCGAACCACAGAGCAGCAGTAAGTCCAACATTTTTTCTGGATATGACTTTAGATCAGGCAGAATGAGATCAGTTGAACTTGTCCAGGGTTCCTGGCAGCCTGTGCCATCTCGCCGCTACACAGCAGCACCAACTGCAGGGTGCGTGTGACCTGATGCTGGACACGAGTGTCACAAGCACTCCCTCCTTCTACAGTATGCCTTGCTGTCACTATATGAATCAGCTTTGCAGCCTGCCTTGACTCAGTCACAAGTCTGTAACTAGTGTCTTGTGACACTAGTCACAAGTCTAGGGCCTGTAGCGATAGGACAAGGGGTAATGGTTTTAAATGAAAAGAGAGTAGAGTCGGACTAGATGTAAGGAAGAAATTTTTTACAATGAGGGTGGTGAAACACTGGAACAAGTTGCCCAGAGAGATGCCCCATCCCTGGAAATACTCAAGGTCAGATTGGACGGGGCTTTGAGCAACCTGATCTAATAGAAGATGTCCCTGCTCATTGCAGGGGGGTTGGACTAGATGACCTTTAAAGGTCCCTTCCAACCCAAACTATTCTATGATTCTATGATAATGCATCCCAAGACTGTCAAATTTGCTATGTGTGTACAGTATAATTGATGCTATCTATTTTACTGATACATGGTGCACAACACCTGTATACATATTTCTATCCAGTGACTCTCAAACAGAAGGAAGGTAGCTTTATGTGTTAGTGAATCTCTTCCAAATTAATACCCATCTCTGTATTCCCTGCCTCACTTCTTCCTAGTGTATGTGCCTTTCCGCAGAGAGACCCTGCCCCTCACCACTTATCTGCTGCAGATCCCATCTCTTCAGGTTAGGAAACCTAGTTTCAGCACCAAATTAGAACCTAGTGCTATGACTCTTATTTTCATATAGCACTACCAAAATCAAAGAGCTTTCTGCTCTGTATTTCCTATCATCTCACCTGTCTTCAGGTCCAGTCTTCTTCATTTATGTTATCTTTTTCTGGTGATGGTAGTTTGTGGACCTTAGATTTATTTTCTCTTTTTATTATGAGAAATCCATGATTTTGGTCACTGTTGTGTCTTTCTATGCTGAGTTTTGTGCAGTCAAGTTCTGCAATATTTTTGTGTGTTTGATCACTTTTTCTGTAAAAGCACCTGGATTTTTTTGAGATAAACAACCTTGCCCAATGTTCAGGCTTTGTACCTGGGAAAGGAAAGGAGCACCAGAGGGAGCACTACAATTTTCTCTTAAGTAGATCCTTTTTTTTCTGCCCCAGATCCCAGGCTGTGACTCTAGATACAGGCTGAATTGTGATCCAGACTGTGACTGAATCCTCTATGGTCAAAGGCAAAGATGCTTCTGATTGCAGACCTGCACCCCAGCTCCCATGCTGCAGCCTCAGGAAAAAGGGAAGGACAGCCTTGATTTCATTCTTTCTCTCGTTTGATATCTAGCGGCATTTCCAGCAAAGGCAATCCATTTTGTACCTGAGAGGAGTATCATCTATCCCTACATCTGCTGTTCAGTTCAAATAGCCTGGGGCCTTTCTAGAGTTACTGGAATCATTCTGCGAACGCCCTCCTGAGGTCTTTTGGGACAGCATCCCAGGTCAAATTGATATGCTGCATCTGCCAGCTCTGACCTATAGAGTGATGCTGATGGATAAGACTGTATTTCTGTTAGTTCATTTGCTTTAGCAAGCACTGGCTTAAGTGCAGCTTCTGCTATGTGTAATGACAGATGCTGCCAAATGTGACTCACATTTTCTCTTCGTTCCCCTCTACAGCAGCCTCTCCAATTGCTGCTGCAACTTCTCAGCATGAGGAGCAATCTTATTTCTTAATAAACAAACAAACAAATTGGCAAGAACTCCAGACATCTAGATGTTTTGGATAAAAGGCCGTGCTCATTAGCATTTCTCCAGTACGGAATAGCAAATTCCCAAACCGTGCTGTCTGGGACAGGATTAATACCCTATGAAACTGTATGGCTCTGGAGAGGATGGAAGAGATTACCTCTCCAAGAATAAAAAGCTTCTTTTCCACATTTGCCTTGCCAGCTGTCCTGGATGCGTGACACACTATAACACAATAGTTTAATGCTTTCCTTTTTTTCTAAAGAAAGACTACAATGATAGGACTGCTCTATGGGACTTAGTTTATCATATGAACTTTCTCTAGTATGGGAGATGTACACTCTTGTCTTCAGGACAAGACAGTGTGAGAAGCTAATAGAGCTACCATTGCCCAAACTGTTTGCCCACATTTCTTTACCGCATTTACAGTCTCCAGCTTAGCCTCTTTGAAGGTGTGCTGGAAAGATGCAGTATCTTTCTTACCTCTCCCCTTCTTCTGGAGGAGCCAGGCTGTTTTCTTCTGCCTAATCTGGTATCGTACTGCCCGAATGGGATAGATCTTCTGTAATTTCAGAATTATAAAGGGGGGAAGTCTAAGTCTCTGTTTCAGTCACCAGTGAGGAAGAGGGATGGAGGTCCTGTCCAGTCCTTCCCTTTCATCCAGAGTCCTCATGCAGTTCTTCTCTGGAGGGTTTCAGAACCCACCACAACAGCCTTCAGGCAAGCAGGTTGTTGTCTGCTTGGAGAAAATGTGAATGTATCTGTGCAGTGAAATGCCCTTCAAAGTACCTGCTGGGCTCTTCTTTACCCCAGTAATGGTAGAAATGACACTAGTGCATGTGTTTGAAAGTTGTATCCAGCACCAACTACTTAGTTTGCCACCATCAGCTTATCTCACAAGAGTTCTGAAAGTGTAAGCAGGTGAGCCAAACTGTCTCAGACTAGCTGGAGACTGGGGGAAAATCTAAGATGACATCCTGAGTTTGCTTTGGATCCATGAGAAATAACAGGAAATACCAACTCTTCTGCTCCAGAGCCAGCCTGCTTCCAGGCTCTCTGTTCCTTCATTTTCATCAGGCCACCTTGCATTGCAAACCTGCTTCTTCTTAGAGACCTCAGAAAGCTAAAGCAAGATGGTATGAATATGATTAGGGTAGCCTGGCATGGTCCCATAAAATTCAGATTGGCAACTGCACCCAAACTGTTTCCCTCTGCATCTTATCTGCCAAGCATGGAAAGTGGCTGGAAAGACAATTGCATTTGGACTGGGATGTGATTTCTGAGTGGGGCCCATAAATCTAAAAACAGTTATTTTAAAGAATCCTTGCTTATATTTTTTTTATTTTCTCTTTCCAGTTAAGTCTGCCTACATAATATCTTCTTCGTCCTGTATTCAGTCCTCGTTAAAGCTCTATTAAATTTTTATTCATACTTTACCCATCCCAAAAAATAAAACAGTGGGTGGGGAGGTAAGTTTGGGGAAGAAAGCAGTAATTCAGGATCTCTTGCAATTTCAGTCTCTAGCTTGGGTTTCTCATTGCTCTTCCTGGCATGTAGAGCCCTTGTGAGTTGTTAGCCGTTGCGGTCTGTGAGTCCTGGTCACTCCTGAACTGATCTGAGAGCAACTGTGGGAATTTACTTGCAGATTGGTGTGTTACTAGGTCTTGAGATCTGCTATAAGGAGTTGGCAGGTTTGTCTGTTTCTGCAGTCAGCTTTGGCTCCATTTCCATCCTGGAGCAATTTTAAATATTCCTTTTCAAAAGTTGGCATCGCTGATACCAGAACAGAGTACTTTTTGTAGCAGTTGATTTGATTTCTGTACTTAAGGTTGTTTTCTTTCCTCTCAAACAATTGTACTCAACTACTGATAAAATTCCTTTTCCGCAATCTTTGATTAATAAGTAACGTGGGCTGTGCTGGCCTGAGAGGAGGTGGTTCAGAGCAAAGTACTGCATTTTAATATGAAGTGAAGTGAATCTATTTGCACAAAATTATTTGAAAAGAATACGCTTCCAAGTAACCGTGTTCTTGAAATATGCTTTTCTGTTTCTATTAGTTTGATCTGCAGCCTTGCTAATACTAATTTCATGTAGGCTTAAGGTGACCTGTTTTTCAATGTACAGACACCCATCCTGCATACAACACCATCTGAATGCAAAGATCCATCCCTGGTGATGATGATTCAGTAGTGGACTATTACAGGTTTTCTCATTGGTGGCAGAATCATGGCATTATTTAGTTTTCTTTAAAGAGAAACCGTGTGTGAAGTAAAAGGTAAAGAAATTACAGAGATGTTGCCAAAAAAAGAAATTAATTAAAATGAACAAAAAAAGTAGGTCAAATTTTGGCCTAACTACGTTCAAGTTGTTCCTTTTAAATACAAAGAGCAGAGAAAATAGGCAGATGGGAGTACAGAAGAGGGAAATAAGCCAAAGTGATTAGCCCGGTGACCTTCCCTTATTTCTGGTGGGTTTTGTATGTATGTGCACTGTGCCATTGTTTTTGATGAATAAAATTAACATATTCAATTTATATCCTAAAAGAAGCCTAAATTCAGTAATTTACTCAGTACTGCGATTCCAATTTAAGGTGCAAGTTTTAACTTTGGAAGTTATTTGTGGTACTTATTTTCTATATTTTGCATATTTATGTGTTCAGATCGAAGATAAACAAAAAAGGGAATAGTGGTTTTATAAAATAGCATTAGACTAATTAAGAAAAGAAAATAGCTCAGAACAATGGCATTCTCCTGGGGTTTTGTTGCTATGCCATTTTTAAACAATTGAACATTGAGCCACTCAGTAACAGATTAGCTTATTCATCAGCTTTCTAAGAGCTAAATTTCAATGGATTTTTTCCCTTTCTTATATTCTTTCAAATGATTTACATAAAGGAAGGTTTTCACTGTGTTGGTAAGGGTTTCCCAAGAAGTTTCCAACTAATGCTTATTTAACAAATTGAGTAGAAATTTATACTGTAATTAGTTTGATGAGTGGATTGTGTTGCACAGCCCAGATTATCGAGAGTTTTCTACTAAGGAAAATAAAGAAATGAAAAATGAAGGCAAAGAAAATTAATGCGCTTCACTCATGGCTGTTACTTATTACTTTAAAACATAATTATAATTGATTATAACTTTAAAGTATCTTCTAGTGTTACATTTAACGCCTCTTTGAATGTTTGCTAGACATTTTGGGGGGCATAGGACTTGTCATTTGGATGAGGTCCACAGTGTCTTTCTTCAGAGTGGCCAGAAACAGAAATTTCAAAGAGCATCAATACTTGGATAGCCTGGTGAGTAGACTTACATGGAATAAGCTGCTAACGGTATGGGCCTCATCCTTCACCCAGAGAACTTGGTTCCTTTGTGGAAATAGGTTTATTCAAGTCATTTCATTTCCAAAGTTCAGTGGCTTGAAAAATAGCAAATCTGGATATTTCTGATATCCAAAAAGGTGTCTGAATTCTTTTGCCTATTGCTAAGCTCTTGCTCTCAAAACCTCCTGTAGAAATGTATGCCACGGTATAATTTTGTGTTTTGTGAAAAAGCTGTTTCCTATTACCATTTTTAAAATTCATGTTTTTGGATGTCCGTGTTCTGGAGTTACAAATTAAGTTAAGACAGAGTCCTTCATATACCTTTTATTGTTTATGCACTTTTGAACATCTCCCATGCTGCTAATTTCCTTCCTAGGAGCGACCATCCCTTTCTTTTCATGCTCTCTCCATAATTTTTGACAACTCTCAGTGGTCCCTCTCTGAATCCTCTCCAAGTTCATGATTCTGCATTTGGGACAAGATGAACAAAAATGCTTCCATGATGTCCTACATGACACTGCACACTAATTCACAGAAAGACATCACCATGTTTTCAGTGTCATTCTCCTTTCCACTCTATGTGTATCCTAACATCTCATCAACTTCTTTTGGCTAGAGCAAGTCAGAGAGCAGAGTATCACTGAGCTGTCATAATGGCACACTGTTCCATTTCTTTAGGACATAAACACACCCTCTTCTTGCTGTAGCTATCCCAGCTGCAAATGTTTGCATATCCTCCTGCACTTCACCACCTGGCCAGTTACTACTTTCCCGGGTCTCGCTTTCGAGCTGCTGATTTAAGATGCTGTAACCTGTTTGAGCTGGGTTAGCTGAAATGATTTTAATGGTAGGTCTTGGGTAACTCACTGGCTTTTCACTGGAAGAAGTGGCAGAAGTGCCCATGAGGACCCTTCCAACAGCAAGTCTTGGGGGGACAGAGGGGAGAAGTAGTGGTACATGTGAGGAGGGCAGGGTCTCAGGGGGATCGTATCTGAGCAGCAGGGGCCAGTGACCTGCAGATGGTACATCACAACCAACAGAGAATGCATGTCAACATATGTAAGTCATTAACAAGCCGCTACTGTATTATTTTGCATTACAAGGCATCACCCTGTATTTCTCAACATCTTTTCTTTCGGTTCCTTCCACCTGTTGAGCATTCAGTAAATATGTTTATAAGGGCTAGATCTGCCGTATAAATCGAATCCTAAATTTCAGCTTGTTGGAAATACAAGTGTTTTGAAAAACTTACGCAAACATCTACTGTCTCCTTGGAGGCAGCTTTGATACCAAACATGTTTTTCACTGAGATGTATTGACACTGAAGAAAGTAACTTGGCATCAGGAGTTTTGTCTATTAGCATCTACTTTCAAACAGTCTTTTAGATTATTCGCACCTCATATGAGGCTGTTGCATCTTTTGTTTGTTTCAAATTTTTCATGTTTATTAGGTACCTTCCATAGACCTTAGTACTGCAAAGAGGACAGATAGTACCACTGCAGACATTCATGGGACTATTCAGTTAGACAAGGCAAATGCTGCACAACTAAAGTTCTGTGGAAAATGCTGTTTCTACAAAATGCATATGTTGATTTTTCTGACTTGTTACATATAAGGGGAGATGGTCATCCCTGTCAAAGGCCAAAACAGGCACGTTTAGAGAGTGACCTATTCAGAAGTTTATTTTGTGAGAAGACTGATAGCCCATATAGAATGACTGGCTCAGCTGTAAATGTTTATATTGTAGACACCTATTACTTGATGAAGTGAATGCCACCCATGCAATGTACTGTTAGACTAACTCAAAGTTTGTTTTGTTCCACATGCCAAAATCTAGCATCTTGATGATTGGGATTATCAAAGCATTTATTTTCAGTTAAATATGAAACTTAATCAGACATTTCCAACATTGGTTTGTTCATTTCTTCATATCTTACATAATTCTGATTTTTCATTATTTATGACGAAAATGCTGCAATGAAAATTCTGATTTTCTCTTGACTCCTCATTTTGATTTACCCTGTTCTGTTCTTGAGCTGAGTCTCCTCTGTGGAACTGCCTTAGCCACTGCTGAGGACGCTCATATTCTGTCACAGACATGTCCCTGTGGATAAAAGAGTTCAGGATACCAGATGTCCCTTCACAGTACAGAGTTTTTCAGGTGACACATACTTTATGTTCCTAGCCCTCTTTAAAATTATGTCTTTTTAATTAACCGCTCAGAAGCAATGGTACTTGTTACACCTAATATCTCTTCTCCAAAATAAAAAAGGCAAAATCTTATTATCTGTGATTATAAGCCTTACTTGTTTTTTCCAGAATGAAACATAGTAAATAAATTTAAGCAGTAAATAGCCCTAACAACCTGTTTTGTTAATTCCAATTATATTTATTTGTCCTCTGGCATTAATAACGTCTTCCAAAGTGTTACTGCATCGGTACTGTATTTGTTGAACTTCTCCAGCAGAGCTAATTGATTCTGAAATGCCAAATATTACTGGTTTACTAATTGTTTCCCCTGCAAAACGGTTAAGGTAGCTGTGCTTTTTATTACAACCATGTCAGCATCTCAGAACAAATTGAGGAGACTCTCAGGGGTAAAATATTTAGCTGCATAATGTAGGCTGTTAGATAAAGGCAGTGATGAGGATAGTGCAGTTAAATACTTACTCTATAATTAGGTTCTCTCTGAAAATGAGAAGTACATGAAAATATGAAAGTGATTACAGTTATTACAGTAAGGTACAAGTTTAATGCTCTTGGTTCCTGGTACTGAATACGCTTTCTGACAAAGCAAGATCTGTAGACTTGACCTTCCTCTTTGGCTTCCTAGAAGCAACTTAAAGACAAACAACAGGTAGGTCTTCTCAGGAAAAGAATTTCACGCTTTCTAAGTATACTTTTACCTTCAAAGTGTATAAATTATAATCATAAACTATATCCATTGCTTAGTCACTGCACAGTATGTTCAATATGCCTTCTTCTATAAGTTGACATTACACTTTCATTATAATATCTCCAGGGTAATAATATTAAAAAAATTAACTTTGCAAACATATTTTGAAAAAACATTCCCACTTTGCTAATGTCTTAGAAGAACAGTTGATGTTAAATTATCTCTTCTACCAATTTTATAAATCTTTCAAAATAACACATGCTTGTGTTACACGGATAACTGATCTTTATTACTCTGCTAACAGTAACTATGCAATGTCCCTTTTATTAAACTATTATATCCTTGTTTTACTCTTATGCCCAAGATCTAAAAACTGTAATGTGTGGCACAGAAACAAAACCAACCTTTCAGGTAGGCACCTGCAAAATGTAACTGATTTCTGTTGCATTATTGTGAAAAATCTTAGATTAGGCAATTACTACCCAATTGAAATCAACAGTAATCACTAGTGTCACTGTTTAACATCTCCTGGCTTGTAGAGTCTTTCTGTATTGACCCTTTCCTTTATGTTTCCTAGTTTTTACTTGTAACACCAGAAGAATAAGGTCTGTATTTGTAATTAAATCAATCTGGCAATGAGTCACACTCTGGCAGCTAAAGAGGAATCAGGAGAAAAATAATCTAATCTTAAACATGAATGGTATTTGCTGGAGGAAAGGGAGGAAGGGAGGGTGTATGTAATTCTTTTTAAAGGGGCATGTAAAACTTGCCAGGAATTTGTTACATTTTTTTTTCTCTTAAAAGTCTTTTGTTTTATGATCTAGAATTGCTGCTGAAACAGAGTATCTTGGAAAATTAGTGCCGTGTTGAAGTCACCTGTAAATACATATTTCCTTGTGCATGCAAAATGGCAAGTTTCAGTTACAAACATTGGTAGAGGCAGAACTAATGGCAGGAAAAAAAACACCTCTTTTTTTGCGTCCATTATGTATCTGCTGGCATCGGTTCAAAATGGTAAGCATCTGTAGTAGGCACCTGAGCATCCTACACTGGTAACAGCTACAGTTCTTGATAGCCATCCGTACAGCCTCTCTCCTGGTGTAGAAACCTACAACTGGTTGGTGTGAAATGCTGAGCTCTGGGGGTTTCTGAGCTCCTCATCCTCTCTGGAGCTCATGTGCCTGCCTATGCATTTTATCCTCCATCCACTTGAGATCCAAGCTTGGATTACACTTTTGAGAACAGGCACCCAGCTGAGCAGTGCTGTTTTCTTCACAGTTGCAGATGTCAGATGTCATCTTTACTGTAGCATCTAGAATGAAAGTCTTGACTAGGCTGTAAGGTCTTTGAGGCAAGGATCGTCTTTTCATCCTATACATACACATAGTTTTTCACCATAGTTTTTCATATATCGTATGTTCCCATACAAAAGTGATCTCATTCCTGGCTGCATCCTGAATATGTGGTGTTTTGTAACATAAGTAGTAAAAAGTAACACTGTGTTAGTGGTAAATTGCTCCTTTCTCACATTGCTGTCTTGAATTGGTGCTTCAAGGTTATATGGAAAATGTTCTCAACAGGTACTCAAAACCACTGTGACTATCAAAAAGGTAGCAGGTAGTGCACTACAGACTCACAACACAGGACCAAAACTCTAAGACTTTTGGAGATAAAAGAGGTGGGTACATTCTGGTAGCAAATGTGGAACCACCCTTGCATAGAAGGTAATTTCAGACTCTTTTTCTTTCCTCCAGAACCTCTGAAGATAAAAGTCATCCTAGAATTGTCATTTGTCTGACTAAAATCAAAGCGTTCGTGCTAAAATGCATTTTAGTCAAGAATGAGTTTAGGTTTGCCTAAGATTAGATTTGAATTATATTAGATTTAGCGTAGAGTGAAGGTGGATATTGCAGTAAGTAGTAGAGAAAATGCAGAAAGAAATCAGGCTGTTTTCTATAAAGAGCCTTAAGAATGTTTAGCATGAAGACCAGAGGAACTCCAGGTAGTGTATTATGATAATACATACACCCAGTGTTTGCTGCCTGATTGGGCTTGCATAGCTATGCATTCGGACTAAAGGGATACTAAGATTTTGAAATATAAAGAAGTCAGTGAAATAATGATAATTCTTCAAACTCACAGTCAAACTGATTTATAGGTAAGGCCTCTCCTCCCTTCTTAAATCATCTGGCCAGAATTACATATTCTCATTCTTTAATCGTGTATATGATAAGCAGGCTTGGCACAGTGCATGGCTGTTATACTTGATGAGCTAAAATACGCTGTCATGAAGTACATCCTTGTATCTGACTTTATGCTGTTGTATTTGGTTTAGTGTAAACACTTAGCTATTTAAATTAATGTTTTAATCGAATGTTTCTTCTTTTCATCAACAGTAAAATATTAATAGGTATTTCTAGTGACAGATGAGTTTTAAAGACAGCCTAAAAATCCTGGAGGCCCTGGATGTGAAAATGCAAGTGGCCATTAAGTCACAGCTGTTGCTGTAAGGGATGCAACATTTGAACTTAAATAATAAGCAGATCAAAATTTCAGACGTTCTATAATTAATTCACGGTGGATCTCTAGCAGCTCATAGTAAGGTTTTATGTATCTAATGGTCTCCCTCAAGCTCTCATGAGTGTGGTAGGTCCTAGATTAAGTCAAGACCTAGCCACCAGTCTTGAGGTACAGCTAATCCTAGGAGAAGGACCTCAGATTTTTTCCATTAGCTGTCAAGTGGCCAGTGGCCTTTGAAAACTCAATTGCATGAAGCTACATGCTTCTGTGGCTAAACAGCTACTCATAATTATCTAGAGGTCCTGTCCTACTGTGTCTGCAGTATGGACATGTCCTCAGTTACATGTCGCTATGAATTGGAGCGCAGGAAGCAGAATGACTGTAACGTGGCATCTCTCTTTTCTTGTCATGTCATTACCCCATGAAGTACAAAAGGATTGCTCCAACTTCTGGGTCTTGTAGGAAATCTGCCTAGGACATACCACAGCTGAGAATCTGGTCCACTAGAATCTGCTCTGATAATCCACTGCTAAAGCTAGCCTCTGTTGTCTGCCACTCTTGCTAGCAGAGCTGTCCTCCAGGGCTTTTCTTAGAAAGACATTTAAGTCTCTAACAGAGCAAATTGGGTGTG
>WAAD01025881.1:246286-283989 GCA_013389945.1 Fregata magnificens | reverse complement strand
CTTTTATTTGTTTCTTTTTTTGTATTTTTATTTTGTTTATTATTTATTCTTTGGAGAGCTACCTAAGTCGTGGTAGAACTTCTTCCACTTTCTTGGTTTAAGTGGCAAAGGGAAGCATGATTTGATGTCAGTTGTTTTCCACCATATACCATAAAAGCATACTAATGCTCAGGCAATTTAAGCACTCACACACGTGGTTGTTTCACACAATTGTCCGCGGAACTGTGGCTATCTTGGTTACATCCAAACTGCTCCCCAGCAAGTCTGATTATTCAGATGGAGTTTCTGGTGGAAAGTCCTGCAGCTTCTGCCCCATCCATGTGTCCAGGTGCCGCTGACAGCTGTTGTTCTCTGTACAGCATGGAGGTCCCCAAGGAGTAGGGAGCTGGTTATCTTACAGCCATGAGACTTTGGGAGAGCCACCATCACCCCCCCAATAATATAACAAAAGAATTACTAATCAAATGTACGTCTCCATGCTGAAACAGAATTCAAGCTGTGAAGGTAGAGAGGCATCTCAGCATCCAGTTTTCCAGCAGCTGGTATCACCAAAGTTGTTGACAGATGTGCATTTTGACAATAGTCCAGAAGCCCAGTCAGAGGACATAGGAAGCTGAGATCCCTTTCTTGCATTAATTAGTAGGTTTTGCCCACTGAGAGGCCCTTTATGAATGTTTCACATTTAACTAATTCTTCCTGGAACATTAGAATACACCAATTAGGAAATACTTCTAAAAACAGAATAGCAATAGCCACTTCCTGAGTTCAGATGTTGTGTTGTGAATTAGTATTATTTTTAGTCGTTACAGTTTAGTGAATAAAACTATACAGAGAATAGATGTGGATCAGTAGGTGCATCCTTTACTGCGGGGTTTTTCCATTTTCAGAGGGGACAGCAATAATTTTCACTTTAAAAGTTTATTCTTGTTGGACCTGACTTTCAGTTCATATAAATCAGACGTACCTTGATTTAAGACCAGTGGTTTTCGTCAAATCAGCGCTTCTCAAAAGATGAATAGTGCCTTAAATCTAACTATAAAAACAAAATTCAAGCAGTGGCCGTTTACTTGAATTATGAAATGGAAAACAGAGGAGGATTATATTTGTCTCACAGTGATTAAGGACAACAAGATATGCAAGGTGATAGAAAAATCTTCATTAATTCTGTCAGTGTTTAGTTGTAGTCCGTGATATGCATGTAAGCAGTGTAAAAATTATGCAACAAATATTGTCATAAATGTTAGGTAATGCTATGAAATATTTCTTATTTTAATTGTCTGAAACTTGCCTAATACCACTTTTTTGGAATTACATAATCTTAAATTCAGTTCAGAGATCATACTGAGCTACCCAGAACAGTAACTGTGAGAAGACTGTGGAGCGAGAAGATTGTGGAGCTTTCAACTAAAGGATCCTTGAATATTTTTAGGAAGGTCATAGCACTTAGCTACAAAAAAAAAAAAGGAAGAGAAATGAAATGTTTGTCTGCATTGCAGAGAAGCATAAAATCAGTTCATCATATAGGATCATAAGGTATGGAGATAGTTCTGTGAATATATTTGTTTTGGCAGCTGAGAAATAATACATGCCAATTTTAAAACCCCTCTGTGGGAGTATAGTTATTTTATTCTATTTCAAGAAGTATGTCTTTTTTTGCTTTAAAATAGCTTGAGTCAGTAGTACATATATTTAAATGAGTTTGAAGCTGCTTTAGGCTATGCAGGAACACGCACGTGCGTGTGTGTGTGAGAGAATGAGTGAGTGAGAGAGAGGGGGAGAGAATTAGAGCCAGTCCCTAACAAATCTCTGCTCTCTTCTGTTGCAAGAGAAGGATGCATGCAGGCAACTAAGTGTCTCATTATGATTTTTGTCCATAATTTTAAACATGGTATGATGCAGAAAAGTCAAGGTGTTAATGCTTCTGTACAGACTTTTTATGATATCTGTATGACAAGAAATTATAAATGATAAAATATGGTTATGGTTGTGGATACCCTAACATCTTTTACTTCTGGCTTTCAGTTAGGCTCTGGATATGTATATTAGTAGTGAAACAGATGCGGAAGTTAGAGACCAAGCTGTTCAAGGGTTTGGTCTGGACAGCAGTAATCCAAGTGTCACTGTAGGAGTGGAGATGCTCATGACTAGCTGAAGAACATCCATTCCTTCGTTCAGTCAGTGCTGCGCTGACTTGCTGGACGTCACTGATTAAGCCAGCAGCACCTTCAGTATATGGGCACACAAATTTCTGCTCTCTCAGAACCTCAGCAATTTTTGAAGGGGAAAAATTAGAAGGGTGGGTGAATCAGAGGCACATATATATGTGTGTATAGATATGTGTATATACTTATTTGGGGCGGGGAAGAGGTGGTGATTATGGTTCATGCATTACGTGTGTGTGGTAGTGGAGGCTTCCAGCTCCAGTCTCTCCAGACTGAGTTGAGTCAAATGCAGCCCAACACCACAGTTAGTGTATAAAAATAATTGGGTTTAAGCATATGCTTAACATCAATCATGCCTCGTCTAAATAATTTCAAACCATACATGTGTGTTGGTCCTTTGCTGCATTACAGCCCTCATGTTCTTAGTTCACATGTGCATACGGGGTTCTCAACTCCTAACGCAGCATAAATTCACCCAACTTTTTTCACCAGGGGCATACTGTTTTGCATAATATCGGCAGGTAAGGCAAAAGGTAAGGCATATGACTGGGAACGCAGAGCTTTGAAGTTGTTTAGCTGTTTACGTAGTAGTTATCTTAACCATACCTGGGTATTTGATGACAGCAGAAAAGACAGTGAACCCCACTGCAAATGGAAATGTATACTTTTCTATGAAAATATTAACTCCACAACCATCACACAAATTCATTGTCCTTTATTTAGATTAGATATAAGGAAGAAATTCTTCGCTGTGAGGGTAGTGAGGCACTGGAACAGGTTGCCCAGAGAACTTGTGGATGTCCCATCCCTGGAAGTGTTCAAGGCCAGGTTGGATGGAGCTTTGAGCAACCTGGTCTAGTGGAAGGTGTCCCTGCCCATGGTAGGGGGGTTGGAACTAGATGATCTTTAAGGTCCCTCCCAACCCAAACCATTCTATGATTCTATGATTTATATGGATTGAAGAGTTCACTTTGAAATTAAACAACATAAGTTTATATACATCACAGTTGAGTTAAGTGTTCATTTTCTTATGGGCTGCACCAGAATTTGCAATGGAGTGGTCATTTCTGAAATGTCTTCTGTGAGTTTACTGTGAGGTGGTGAGGTAGACGGCATCACCTTACCTGGTGCTGATGACACTGAAAGACATTATGTTCTTTCTTAGAATGGGAGAGCTATAAAACCTCCCAAAGGGAAAGCTTGTCGTTTGCATGGGAGAAGAAGCGATGGGAAAGATTTTTCTTTAAGGCTGGCGTAAAAGCAAACTGATGAACAAAGACAAAACCACACAGGCAATCAAAGAAAATTGATCAGAAATTGAAAAGGATTTACAGCAGGTTTCCAATAACGAAATGTCATATAAAGATTAAAATCTAGAAAGTAATTACAAGATATAAACCAATCAGCGTGTCTGCTTTTCCTAAGGGCATCAGCCTTTGCTGGGACACTAGAAGAAGCAGAAATGCTACTTAACATTCCCCCACATGTGTTCTCAGGAAGAATGCTTCTGCTATGCACAATTTCTGTAACTTTCAATAACTCTTTTGCATAAAATACTGTATTCTTCACTTTCCTCTACTTTGTCTTTTACTGAAAACTGACAGCTAAACAAACCTCTTTTGTTCTGTTTTTCCTCAAAAAGCATAAAATGTGGACCAAGATTTTAACTGTTTGCTGATACATCACTTTACCGGGAAAAGTGCATTCTTCATTGAGGTTGTATTACAATTAGTTTTATTGACTGTGAAGGAGAATACCTGATACCCGCTTAGAGCCTAGCCATCATGAAACATTTCTGTGGACACTCAATAGTGAAAACAAACAAACTGCTGCTAATGGCAGTCTGAAGTTCATTCCCAGCTAAGTACTACTCTGGGCCAAGCTAAAATAACACCACAGCTCTAGCCAGAGCTCACAAGGCTTGGTTTTCATGTTCTACCATGGATTACTGCTAACTGCTGTTTGCTTTAGAAGTCACTCATTTCCCATAGCAGGATAGCACAGTCCCCAGCTTTCATGCCTCTCTTTGTTGTTGTGTGACCTCTTGTACCTTTTCCACTTCATTTTATCTTTAAAATAGATATAGCACTTCTTCCTACTCAAGAGGGTAAAAATGATAGCAATGTGTGACTCACTGTATTGTTCCAGGATTGTAAAAAACAGGGACTGCTCTCGCTTCTCACTTTTGTCCATCTCCATTTGGCAGTCATTGCTCTTTTTTTTGTCTTTCTTCCTCCCACCTCCGCCCCATCACATTTCCACCTGACCCCCACGCATATATTGTCACGACTACGTTATCTCCAGTTTTTATTCATGTCTTTGTTTATACAGAAGCATAACTGGTTATCTTAACACAGGACTGAGCATTAATTGATATTTGCACAGTTCTGAGCATGTTGATGTTAGTCCTGCTGCACAGTCAAGAGCTCAAAATGACAAAGAGCTCCTGGACTTGCCAAAGGTAAAAGCATCATAAAGAGATTGTTTTTGTTTTTATCAGAACCAAATTTGCTGAGACATGGCAAAACTGTATCCTGTAAGGAAGCGATCGCAGAGGGTGGGTATTGGGAATTAGGCAGGATGAACCGAACATTCAGTACATCATGCAGACCAAACTTGGATATGTGTTCCTCAAACTGTCCCCTTGGCTAAACGCTTGAGATTGCCTGCACCTGCTTTGCTCCTGACTGTGCAAGAACACAATACCAGACTGTCAGGTTAGATTTTAATTAGATTTAAAGATATTGGCTTCTATAAAAGCCTATTTAAAGGTAAAAAAGTGGGAAGTGTTATGGGAAGTTTGTGTAAGTAAAAGAGAGGGGGGTGCACCACCGTGTTTTGCTGGGTGGGACCAGACCAGTTTGGCTGCCCTGGTCACCTTGAAGGGGTGAGGACCATCTGTTTCTGCAGTGGGATGTCTGTATTCTGTCTCGCAGGTATAACCAGCTGGCCACAAAGTGCAAAATAGTGACAACAGATAAGCTGTTGCCACAGCTTGCTTCGGTTAGTATATGGACTTCCATGGACGTGATTAAAATCCCTGAAAATTTAAGAAAATGACTGTGGATATGCTACAGCAAAGTAACATTCTGGATCTTTGAGTATCTATATTTATGAAAAATATTTGAATTTTAACTGATCAGAGCTATTTCCTAAATTAATTCTAGCAGCCTCCAAAATCACAGGTATCATAAAATCTTTGAAGGTGAAGAAGGTATCTGACCTTATGATACCTTGGGGTCCTTTTTTCATGATTTGAAATAGAGGTATTGGTAGAAATAGTCTTTCTGTTCTGTGAAATGTTTTGACAGTTTGTAAATTTCCTTATCTGGTTCAAGATCACAGGCCAAGACCAGATAAAAATGTTTTTGTGGATTTCTTATCTAATGTGGCATAGTTAGTTACATTTTAAAGTAAACACAAAAAGGCATTTTTTTTCTTTCAAAGCTGTCAAAATGAAACATTTCAACAATGTCAATAATTTGCTTTTTGTATTTGATAATTTTCTCTCTCTGTTGAAATGTTGTGTCAATTGAATTCTTAAATGGAAAAAAGGTGTGGAAAAATTCCCTAGTAATTGCAGTCTCCAGCTTACTGCTTCTACTGATCCTGGTATCATTGCTCTCATCCTTCTATGGAATTTGTGGATTAGTTGCAAACCACAGCAACATTTTGTTTCCCTAATGTGAATGGTGGTATCTGAGCATACCTGCGTATGTTGTATGGCATAGTCAGCGGCAAAGAGTGGCTTTTCACAGTGGCTTTTCACTATTCATTAAATAATAGAAAAGTTTCATGTTCAAATTTCAACTAGTTGTACCTGGGCCAAATTTAGGAGACCAGATAGGTAGCTCTTCAGGGCTGCTGCTTCAAATTGCCTGTAATGTTTGCAATGTCAATCATCTGTCATAGCCGGCTAGAGCATCCATGAAGGATGGAGGTTAAAATCCACCTGCGAAGACCACTGCGGAATAGTAAATAGTGTCATGTTATCCAGTAGAGGAAACAACAGGAGAAGCAAAGGCAATGTAGAATGGTGACAGCGAAAAAATGATGTTACAGCATATTGAACAAAGCGCTCGCATCAGAGCAACCTGTCAGACAGAGGAAATGGTGGCTGTAACAGAGATCTCGTGATGAAAGCAACAAATTAAACAGCAGAAACTTTTTGGGGATAAAGTTAAAGTTCTGCTGCTTTCGTTTCCCATTTGTCAAGAGGAGTGCCAGAGCTGGTGGAAGATGAATAGGCATGGCCAGCTGAGCCACAGGGATGAATGGCATCTTCCAATCTGATGGCAAAATGAAAAACTGGACTGATTTAATATTGTAACAAATACTGCAGAAGCGCACCCTGACACTCACTGCAGGTGGCTGCTCCTCCTGTGTTGGAACCAAATCCTCCTCAATAAAAATTTAAGTATAACCACCAGGGCCGTAATTGCTTGACATTTTGAAATCATATTAGCAGCTGCTGGAAGTAAAAATCTCCCTGGTCTGTTAATATAATACACTTTTAAAGTTAAGTATGATAAGTTACAGTTACTAAAATGCATGTTCCTTTACCCTTAGTCTTTCGGCTCGTTTTCCTCTGATTTCACTTTGAACATTGTTGCAATGGTTTTCATTGTTACAGACTTTCTTATCACCCTGCTCTACTTACTCTAAACCTTTTTCTTTAATAAGTCATTCAAAAGTTTTCACTGTAAAATAGTTTTCAGCCAGTTTTCTATTTGATCAAAGCTTTCAAAACTACAGCAACATGAAATGTCACATTACTTTCTGGACTTATATCAATAGTACATGGACAGAATAGATACAGATTTGTAGCAAACCGAAGAAAACAGTTGAATAAATCTTTCTTTCTGTGTCAGTGCTTTTCAAACCAGCACTGATCTTGGTGTAAAATTTGAAAGAAATATTTAGAATAAAGTAAAATGCATTTTAAAAACAAGTCTTATTTTGCCAACTAAAACACTAAACTAGGGAAAATAATTTTCAAATGTTCATTAATGTTCTTTAAGGCTGTGCACAATGATTAAATATGCTTTTATATCTGTAGGCAATATTTATTTCATCTTTTTAGAATACAACTCAGCATATTAAGTCTAGGGTTTTCAAAAGACATTTCTGTGTCTTCTGAATTCTTCTGGATGCTTGAATCCCTTAGGCTCATTTTAGAAATATCATCATAAAATATTAGAGTTCAATTTTCTTTGCCCAGGATTAAAAGGTTCTGTATGCTAGATCCTCAGAGAAACCGGGAAAAAGACAATTTATATGATTTTGCCAGTTGAAGGCAAAGAAGTAAATTAGAATCCCTAAATTAGACTTTCTCCATGTCAGCTACAGAGAAACCCAGTTTATTTTATTTACATTCCTTTCTTGACAACCCCTTGAAACTTTACATAGCTCTCAGGAAAATGAGGTGAAATGTCAAAGGTTTAAAATGTCTGTAGAAACACTGTGTCTGCAGTGCTTCTACAGAACTGGACTCGTTTATGACTGGTTCGGTTCATTTTTGGTAACACACTGGAGTGCAGGTTAGATAGCAGCAAATGTCTCAATGAGCTATGCTAGAAAGGGAAGAAGCCTTAGAAATCCTTTCAAGTTGCATCAAGTTTTATAAATGTTCATTTACAAAACCGGCCAAATCTTTGCTTTGCTGGGGTACATGTACCCATTAATTTCAAGTAAGCTGATACGTATTTGGACTACACATGTCTTTTTTGCAGTAAGCGGAACAATATTAATTATTTTTTACATATTTGTACAGCTTCAAAAATATGGAACATTGTTATATTTGAGGATAGATGAAGTAGCCGTCTGTCACTATGACAGCTGTGCTATAAGCTAACATAGGGAAAATATTTTTAATGTTAAATTGTTTAGGGTAGGTGTGTACAAGAGAGAGCGCTGAGGGACCCCGCAGAGCAGACTGAGCACGTCCGTCTTCTGCTGCACTTGGTCCTGGCTCTCCACTGTGCTCTTTCTGGTCTCCTGTGGTCCTGTGGCTCAATTATTTTTTTACGTATGAAGTGAAAGCTGTGCTGCAAGCCACAAGGTGAGGGTTTTAGGGAATGGACACGTGCTGCATGCTGTGGAGTACAGCATGAGGAGGTGTTTAAGGGTACAAAGGATGCAGAGATGGTGCTGGAGGACTCTGCAGGGTGGCAAGAAGCAGATCTAGAGCAGAGTCTACCTCCATTCTGCCATTTGGGAGTGGTCCCCAATCTCTTGAACTATGCTGAGGTTTAAGTTGTAGATAGTTAATTGGAGCAGTTCAAAACAGAGCTAGGGCTGATCAGCAGTTACGCAGTGTGGATGGTCAAGGGCTCATAAATCCACCCTGGGCTTTGGGTCCAGCAAGGGTGCTCTGTCCAGTCCAGTAACAAATACCCCTGCTGAAGCTAATGTTCATGTGAGGAACAAGATTGCCTTGATCAGTGCTGTGCATATTCTTAATATCTTACAGTGTTTTAAAATACCATGATCAAAACAGCATAAAAACATTGATTTCTTAATAATGTTTTCTTATTCCAAATATTAAAGAGTCTAGAAAAGGGGACCTGGACCCAAGTTTCCCCACTTCATAGAACAGAATAGAATCATAGAATGGTTTAGGTTGCAAAGGACATTAAAGGTCATCTAGTTCCACCCCCTGCCACGGGCAGGGACATCTTCAACTAGATCAGGTTGCTCAAAGCCTCATCCAGCCTGGCCTTGAACACTTCCAACGATGGGGCATCCACAAGGTCTCTGGGCAACCTGTGCCAGTGCCTCACCACCCTCACAGTACAAAATTTCTTCCTAATGTCTAATCTAAATCTACCCTCTTTCAGTTTAAAACCATTAAACCCCTCGTCCTATCACTACACTCCCTGATAAAGAGTCCCTCCCTATCTTTCCTGTAGGCCCCCTTTAAGTACTGGTAGGCTACTATAAGGTCTCCCTGGAACCTTCTCTCCTCTAAGCTAAACAACCCCAGCTCTCTCAACTTGTTCTCATAGGGGAAGTGCTCCAGCCCCCTCATCATCTTCACGGCCCTCCTCTGGACCCACTCAAGCAGGTCCATGTCTTTCTTATGCTGGGGGCCCCAGAGCTGAACACAGTACTCCAGATGGGGTCTCACCAGAGCAGAGTCGAGGAGGAGAATCACCTCCCTCGACCTGCTGGCCACGCTTCTTGTGAATGAGCAAGTGGACTTGCTTGACTGCAGAATAGGGAGCTGCTTACCCTTCTTTCTTTCTTTTACCCCATCAGTCATGAACAGTTCGCATTGCAATAGCTCAGCTTTAGTGGAAGAAATTGAGAATTTCCCCTTCCCCCTACTTTCTAACCCAACGAGGAGGCCAACAGGTTATGATGCAGCAGGTATGAGGCTGAATCCCATCCATCCAAGAAGATCTGTCTTCCATGCCCCAAGTGACTTCTCTAATAGCTCGGGCTGTATATTAAACATGGTCTCCAAGATCATCTCCACAGTGGCTGTAATTTAAAGGAAAATTATGACCCCGGTTGTCAGCGTTTAAGATACAACATAAGCACGTAAATTCAGCAGAAGTTTCAAGCCTGTACCAAAGATCAGTGCCAAGTCTCTGAGAGAAATCGGATTTCTGACACAGCGGTCTGAGCAGTGTTTTCTATGGGATAGCTTCAATATTGCCGTTACTCTCAGCTGACTAATGATAGGGAACTTGCAAGTGTAATCCAGACTGAAGATCTCATCGCTGGGGCCGGGCAACTTCGAGTTAAGGCTGACATTGCTGAGTGTCATAATATTACTTCCCGTTTTGGGCTGTAGAATTTTATTTTGAAGTAGTAACTAGGATTTTCTTTCGTTCTGTCAACATCTTTCTGAAAGGATCTAATAAATCTGCTAATCAGATGATTGAATTTTGCATGTGGATTGCCGGTTTCCTCCTGTAGAACTGTCTATATGTCACTTTAATTAAAGCCTAGAAGATTATTAAATAGCTACAATGAAGAACCAGCAGGATTTTCAGTCTTTATACTTTGCAGGACCTTTTCCAGCTCAGAGTGCTTTCCTTTTGTATATCAGTTAACCAGTAAGAAGTCATACAGATTTATCCTTTTTTCCTCTAAAGGAAGTGTTGTGCTTCAGAGCGGTGCTGCTGGTTGCGCACCGCAGAACGTACGATTGCAGAATCCAAAGCCTTTTTTATTAACAGTAGATGTCAAGTAGTCCTGTCAAAATGCCAGGGTTTATTTGATAGCAGTGATATTTTTGATGCCATATCTATGTTGAATAAATTCTCTGGCTTTTTATTAAACATCCATAAGAGTTATTTGCATGCTTGACAGATACACTAATTAACTTTTTTTTTTTTTTTTGGAGGATGTGATTTCCTGAAAGTGGATGATTACAGTTTGACAGGTACTCTGAAACATCAGTGACAGATTTGGGCATATTTGAAATTAGAGCATAAAATAGCTAATAACTAATAGGAGTTGATGGGGAAGAGGGAAGCAAAAGACTTGGATACAAAACGGTCTTTTTTTTTTCTTTTAAATGGTATATGATATTATGGGATTGGCTGGCATTGCAGAATCCCTGCGCTGTTGCAAATTAAAATGGTTTTGAAGTTGTTCAAGTCAACCATTTCGTATTCATCTTCTGCGTAAGAAGAAAGCTTTTATGTGACAATAGGCTTACTGGGACATTGTTAAATCATTTAATCCAGTTGTTTGATGAGTTCCAAGCCCTGATCACTTATAACCATGAAAGATTATGTATACATCAGAGAAACAATTTTTTGATGAGTGTGTTTATTTTGCTTGTTGAGTTTATAATGCTGGTGTTTTGCTTCTACCTTGACTTCCACTTAATCCAAGGAGTTCATTTCAGTAATTTGTTTCCACATAGAATGCCTTTCAGGAAAATCTTTCGGGTTCTTTATAAATGCACTATATTCACTTTCCTCCCCCCAATAGATCCACAGCCTTTCTTCCCTCCTTTGCTCTGTGCCCCAAATACACTTTTTCACATGCATGGCTCTATAAGTGGAAGGTGGCTTTAATGGGATCGCTCACACGCTGAAAGGTGTCCCTGGTTTTAGATATCTGTTGAACAGAGACGTTATTTTTATCTTGCTCTATGAGGTTCGGATTCAGGTAATGATTTCTAACAAATTCTCTGGGCATCTTGTTCATCTGTACAGGACCCATAAATTTAATACTATGGACTCGGAGGCTATGTTTATAGGGCAATATAAATGTGGGCCAGGGACCAGTCCCTCAGCCACGGCCAACTGACACTGGGTGTCCCTTCATCCCCACTGCTGAGGGCACGCTTTCCAATAGCTGGCTTGCTCTGAGCAGAGCTCTTCAGAGCAGTCTGTAACAAAGCCAGAGATGCTGAGTCAGCTGGACAAACCTGGGTATGGTGCTTCGGCCTCATCAAAGGCCATCTTTTATTTAGCAGTGTAGATGAGCCCTCTGAGCTTCACTTCATTGCAAGTTGTCCCTTGAACTAGCTGCACCGCCGCTGAGGGTAGATTTGCCTGATTCACAAGACTGGCTCATCCTGCTCTGATCATAAAGCAAAGGGTGGTGCCACACAGGCAGGCTTCTTGGGGACCTTTCCTCGCGTAGGTGAACCTGGGATGGCCCCGCTGAGACACAGGACTGCTGAGGGGGGAGAAATGGACCCAGTATCTAATAAATTTCTGTTTTCTGCGTGCTAGTTTACATGCTTCAGCAAATAAAACGTGGTTATATCAGCAGAGTGTATTTGTCTTTGGCTTCTGCTTGACACTTCCACTTGCAAAATTGTTACAGCTGGAGTTGTAAGCAAATGATTTCTTTATTATTCATAGCAGCAGGTGCTGCAACAGCCTTTTGGCTAGAGTTGTACTCTCTTGGTACATGGTTTCTATATATTTGATTAGATGATGCCATGCTGCTCAGATGAAATGCTAGTCCTCCAATAAATGTATTTTGTTAGACAATCAGTTATATAGTGCATTATCATTATTATTTCCATAAATCAATTTTAGCTGGCAGCTTTCTGTTGCCACTTGGGATTGTTCCAGCAACAATTTGCATCCTTTTTGTATGGCATCTTAAGAAGATTTTGGAAGTTAACATAGCCTGGGTTTGATTTTACAATAGCTGCTGCCCTTCTGGCTGCGCTAGAACACAGAAACCAGCTATCCAAGCGGGACTGACATATTTATTTTGATTCACATATCGTTTATGTATTCTTCAAGAAGTGCCTATCCCAAGATTCAGTATGGCAATTTAGGCACCTGCCTCCAGTGTGCTTATGCCAGCATCATGATGCTAAAAATCAGGTGCCTGCCCCCAGCAGGGTGCTTGAGAACAACGCGGCTCGCTGCACAGCGGAGGGACAGAATGATGTTCCTCGTGCAGAAAGGCAGCCCAAAAACCAGGCATGCTGATGTGGGACCTGCCTGTCCCTTGCCAATTGGCACAGCGTGTGTCTGAATTTCCCATTCTTCTATGGAAGTGAGATGCTTCTGCTAGAGCCCTCTCCTGAGGGCTCAGCACTGACTCCTTAAGTGATGCTGCTAGAGAAATTTTGGCTTGTAGTACTGTAGTTCTGCTCCTTACTCTTTGCAGAACAGGCCAATGTATAAAGACTTGGGAAATAAGTTGAATTTCCTCTTCAGCCAGATGGGAATCAGAAGCACGTTCTCCCTTTCTAGGTGGTAGAAGACCTAGGGGGAGGTGAATCCTCCAGCCTGTCTTAACAGTAAGAGTGGAAGAGGTCTGGCATGAGGGTCTGCGCAGGGACCACAGAGCCTGGCACTGATGGGCCCTCACTGGGAAAGGGGACTCAGCTCCAGTCTCCCTGGGCATTTCACCATCACTGAGATAAAAATCAAAAGGGAGCCTGGATGAAATCTATACAAATCAATTCAGTCCAGGCAAGCACGCAGCAGTGTGCGGGAGCCAGAGCTGGCCTCGACTTGGAGCGAAAGCCAAGCTCCAAATTGCCATTAACAAAACCTGATTTGGACTCAGCCACTCATTATTTTCCCATCTAGAAGTGACCACCGTGTATGGTGCCTGCTGGCTAAAGACAGGCTAACTTCAGCTGCTGCTCAGGCAGACCTTCAAAGGGAGCAAGAGGCTTTTTTACAATGAAGTTGCCTTGCGAAAGGGAGACAACCGTAGTCTAGCAGTGCTTTTCCTTTTATTAAGAGAGATGCTTAACCCATTCAGTTCTGTGCTTAGAGGAGGAATTTTCCAATATCTCAGTAAAATTCTTCACTAAATAAAAGGTAAATAAAAAGCCTGTTTTTATAGACAGATTCCTATCAAGGCTGCAGAGGCAATATTGACTGAAGAGAGAACGGAGCACTTGGTGCATCTGATGGAAAGGTGCAGATGGTTGTCCATATGGGGACAAGCAGATAACAAGAACAGGGAGGGTGTCACTGCAAGGTACAGGAGTGGCTGCCTTTTCAGCTGGCTACAGACTGGGCACTTCACACCTGTGAGTTCACTGGTGTCTGGAAGAATCGGTTCAGCCTTCTGTTTAACTAAAAAAAAAAATCAGGTGCAGTTTCACCCATTATGCTAGTTTCACTTACAGGCTGTATTGCTGGGAGAGTTGATGGATCTATCATATGAAAGGAGAATAGGTGACAGGCATTTAATCACTGGCAACAACCTCCTGATCTGGGCACTGAAAGCTGTTAAAGAGAAAAGTCATGGACCAAGAGTTGCATCGAAGTATGACATTAACGGTACCACTTTCAGTTAGCGTGGGAGACCCAAAGCAAGGAGATGAAAAATATGAAGAACGCAACACAGCAAGTCAGTTTGGGCACATCCCTCAGACAGAGGGACCCTCTCCTGGTCGCAGATGAGTAAGCACCATCACTCTGTCACTCCGAGCTGCTATAGCCACAGTGTCCTCTGTTTCTCACCTGTCTGTACAGCTGCCCACCCATGCCTCGCTAGCAGCCTGTGTGCTGCCTCCCCAAGCCCCGCCAGCATCGTGAGACACTTTCAGGCATGTTCGAGTGTGCTGGACCTCATATATCCTTGCAGCACGTACCCTGCTTGTGCCAGACGCTACTCCTAAGCTCACTCCCTGCAAGACAGGTGAACCTGGTTTGGAAATGGGCACCAGGTTGTCCTTAGCAAGCAAAACTAGACATTCCCCATGATTTTTATTGATGAGCTCTGGATTTTATGCCCCATGTAAAGTGGTGATGATGTTTAAGAATGACATATATTGTCATCCTGAGATGTGGAACTTCTTTGAAGGAAAAAAATGTATAATTATTAAACAAAAATTAATTTATTTCTTACAGGTGCTGTTTCAGAAGCTGTGTAAGGAAAAAGCAGGTAAGACACTGCATTACTTCTTGAAAGGTTCTTGGTGGCTTGTGTAGACATGCATGCATTGATGGAGGACCCATGGGAAACTCTGCTATTCTGAGTTTTAGTTATTTCGTGCGGCTGCTGCGACCACTTCCATGCTGTTGTTCATGACGTAGCAGTGTAGGATTTACGTGGTTCTTAGGAAAGCTGATAATTCAGCAACTTGCGACTTACACCTTGCAAAGTGTGTTCTGAAATAACAGGGATGAAACCAAGTACTTGTTACAGGTGTCAGAGTAGGACTAAAGGGCTTGTCATGGCGCTGGCAGGCGTAGGGTGAGTTGAGGTGAAGTGGACCTGAGTGCATTTTCTGGCTCAGCGCTCGCACAGCAGCCGAATCTGGTGAAGAGGCTCGTTACACAGGCACATTTTCCAAAAAATGTAACACCCCCCCAGGCCTTGTCCCCAGTGGCAGAGTCACAGTGCCCACATCACTCCTTAGCATGAGCTCACTAGCCGGTTAATACGGTTGTCAGTATTAACAGCACTGGTGAGTTTGACTGTTCTGGGGAGATTATTTAGTTACAGCTGATGTTCTGCGAGGCACCAAGATCAGGTCAGTAAGTGGAGTTAAAGGAATGGATACCCTGAACCCCACATAAGTTAGCATCCCAGGAGCTAAGGAAAGGTTTGGATAGACAGATAAACACACAGAGATCCTGATTCAGCAAGATAACTTAATATGCAATTAAACCTGCATTTGACAAAACCAATTCATTGCAACGGGGAGTAAGCAACTGCTTGGATGATTTGCTTAATTGAGGGTAAATGTCCTTATTAAATTGTAATGAAGCACAATTAAGAAATACAGAGAAAAGAAACTGCTTCCCAGAATGGGGGTTATTGGAATTTAATAACAGCCCCACAGTTTTGCAAAAAGAAATGTCCCCAAAGTCTAAGTGAATCTTCATTCCCACAAAAGCCTTTGCCAGCTAGAAATAGTTCAGTCATAAAACAGCTGACCTCTGGAGTCACCTATTTCTGACTGCTTTTCCTATTTTGTTAGTCAATTTGTATGCAGTGTGCGTCAATTAAAATGAAAGCAATTGGACGTCATTGTTGTAATTATCCCCCTGTCCCTAAATGACTTAGCATCTTTTTTTGGCCTGAAGGACTAGTTTAAGCCAGTTTGCAAACTCAGTGATTTCTTCCTGCTCAGAGTAGCATCTGTCTGCTCTAAATTGCATCCTCAGTTCTTTCCAAGGGGCACCTTAACTCTGTTAGAAACAGATGAATGAAGCCTTTTGCAGCCAATGTCACTGATTCAATGGCTCTGCTGGCAAACGTGCTGACTTAGCAAAATGCCAGCAACGCTGGTCTAGAAAACTCAGGTTTCTGTCGGCAATTTCACCCTCATGTACTCAACACCAGGTCAACAAAACATGAAGGCTGTTGAGCATAGTGTAAATATAAGTATTTTCATTCAAGTTCTGTGCACATTAACTTTTTCTGCTTTTTGAGTTGTATGTGTATTTATTCCATGATGGTATTTGCCAATGAAACATATGCCTGTGCCTTTCCAAAACTGAACAAATCCCAACAATTTTGAAATTGATTTAGCAATTGTTTTTATTGTTTTCGTTGCTTGGATCAAAACCTCTCTGTGACACTGAAGGCTTGCTTTATAAAGAAAAGGAAAAAACATCAATGGCACATAAATTTAAATAAAACTGATTATTTTAGCAGTGCTCCCATTTTTTACTATGATTAATTTTTGAACTGTTTTACTTTTATGATAACATTAATTTTGTCAGCAAAAGAGATAAAGTTTAGCACCCATCTTTACAGTAGAACATGATTGTTGAAAATTTGATAACTGCAGACATGAAAGAAGAATGACAGGTCATTTTCTGACACAGTTTAGTCACTGAGGTGGAACTTTAATCATGGAAATCTAGCATATGATAGAGCTGGTAATAAATTTATCATTAAAATGCTTCTGGCAGAAAATGCCCATTTCTTCAAACTGAACCATTTTACAGGAAAAGGTTAGCATCCATTAATTTCTATTTCAAATCATTTCTGTAAAATAGGTACGCATGTCTTGACTTGCGATGATCTAACAGTTTCCAGAGTGAGAAGTTTTGATTTCTATTTGGCTTTGGAACTTCTTGCCTTGAAATTTGTTATGTTAAACCATTTAAAAAAAAAAAAAAAAAGAGAGAAAACATGGTTTAAATTAAAGAAATGGCCAAATCTGTCTCTTGGACTGAGGGACAGGGTTCCTTCCAGATTTGCAGTTCCTAAACATTTCTGATATTTTCTCTGCTTTCTGGATAAGAATTTTTTTTCTGTTTTGGAATTTCTCACATGAGAAGAACACCCATCCTGCCCATATCAGCCATGTACAGAACCCAGCACTCTTCTGCTCAAGTTCATTTTCTGCACCACTTTCCTCTTACATTATCACTTCTTATTCTTTCTCATTCCCTTTTGCCATTTCTTCTTCTGACCTCTTTCTTGGGAAAAGCTCTCTCAAACTGGAGCTCTCAAAGCCCAAAGGAGTCATTTCCCAGAGTACCGATGGGACATAGTGGGGCAGCACCCTGCCCTCCCCACCATACAGCATCAACCGTTTCGGATGGTGACGGCCCCTCTAACCCCATCCCAGCAGGAGCTGGGGACGCACAGGGCAGCTCAGAGCTGCTGCAGCCAGGGTGGGGGGCTCCTGCAGCCCTTTCCCCAGGGCTGGGCTGTCTTTGGCTTCTAGTCGTTCTCCACGTAAACCATATTGGTGTGTGAGAGGGAAAAAAACCCTGCCCTTTGGGTTACTGTTCTCTCTCTTGCTTGCATTTTATTTTACAATTTTTTTTTTTTTACAAATAAATGCAATATTTTGGGGCTTCTCTTCCCTGGATTTGCAGTGGGTGCCTCGCAATATGTTAAGCAGGACATCTGAAATGTGTCCTAAGAAAAGCTGCAGCTGCACAGACCACTCAGCCACCCCGGGGAACCTCCTTTGAAGTACCAGTATTTCTGGCAGTGTTGGTGCATGCTAGCCAGGCCTAGTACTGTTACTTCCAGATGTAATAACACTGGTACTTTTAACAGTGCATGCGCTGGAAATAATGACGTTCTGAGCATTTAAAATATTGTCCATTAGGAAAAACGTATTAAATAATGGTAAGATGTGACTCTAGAGGCATGAATTTTTTCTGCTTTCTGTTTTCTTTAATAGCGGCAGGGTGCAGCATGAGCCAGTGGCTCCCTGGGGCCAGGGACGGACATGGGAACAAGGTCAGACACGGCTCCAGGATGGCCAGGCAGGGCCCTGGGGACAGGGACGGGCCAAGGATGGGATGGGATGTCAATCTGCAGGTTGAGTCCCATGGCCGGGCAGGGCTGCAGCAGAGCTGGAGAACAGCCCTGCTGCAGCATCGTGGGGCTGGGATGGACAGGCCTGGGTTGGGCTGAAATGGGGTTCCACAAAGAGTTGGAAATTTATATATTTATATAATTGCACACTACTAAGTAAATGCAATGTTATTAGGAGTTAGACCTAGGTTGCAAAAATGGTGTCACCCACACCCTTTAAGCTGTAGTTAGCAAAGTGCAAGGGACAGTTGCAAGACAGAATAAGCACTTTGGAGCGGAAAAGCTGGTTTTCATGTAGACAGGCTTACCCTTGGTCTGTAGGTTAGCAAGTTGTCTGTTGGCTTTCTGTAGAAGCAGTAGACAGGATTCACACTTGTACTTGTACGTGATGGCACGAATAAGCAAGTTTTATGAATATGTAAAAAATACCCTATTCTGTGGCTTTACCAAGATCTGTGAAAACGCCAGCTTTGTCCACTGAACCCTACTTTCTTTGAGAACGAACATGGCTATCCTGGTGGTAACTGTGGTTCCAACCATTAAACCACGTTCCTGCTGTCATTAATAGACGATGTCATTAATAGGACTGCCCCAGTCCCATCACCATGCAATAGACCACTCTGTTCAAGTCATCATCGTCAATGCTTTTCTTCTCATATTGCCAGGTACATAACACCAAACCCAGTCTGCACCACCTGTCTCTATTCTGGACTTGTAAACCAGGAGGTCCTAATTGTCTGCTGTGGTACCACAGAGAACACCTTGATTAGCTGCTCCTCTTGCCATCAGATTGCTGCTGGGTTTTTAGATAGCCTGTGGTAGTCACTATTAAAACCTGGCTGACTGACACTATGCATCCTTAGTATCTCCTAGTATATCTCTTAGTAAAAATCGTTCTATTCAGCTTGAGCGTTCTAGCTGCCTAATGTATTTTAAAGTTATCACCACATAGCTCAAGATAACTAACACAGAGCACACTTCATCACGGGCAGCGAAAATGAGCTTTTACTTTGCTGACAAAAAATTCAAGTCAGATTAAAAGCTGACACATCCTCTAGTGGTATGTATGAAACACTAAATATAGCAGCGTGCTCGTGTATTTGCTGATACATGGTAATGTAGTCTGTAGCAAAACAGCAATGGGCTGGCAAGGAAGATGGTGCACTGCAGTAATACGATAAAATCCTCATGTGACCTTGGCCACTTCAGAAGTACTCCGTGGATAATTGTGTATCCTTGACCGATATATTACGAAATTCAAATAGAGGCAGTTGTGGTCCCAGGGCTTTAATGAATAGCCTGATCCTGCAATATTTGGCTAGGCATAATGCTAATTGACTTCAAGGAGAGGTCTCCACAGTGTAAGAAACCAGAACTTTGCTATATAGCAGCTGTATGAACAACTGCCAACAAAGGGCCTGATTCTCAGAACTGAGGCGGAGCTGCAACTCTGTCTGGCTCTTGTTAGAAACTGCAGGTGCTTGATTCATCACAAGATCAAACCCATGTACAGTAGTTCCCACTGATTACATATTTTGTGTTTTCTTGGTCATACAACGTTTTACGCTCATGTTTATATTTTACCTTTGCTGCAGTCCCGGGGCAGGAGTTACGGGTTAATCGCACGGTGAACAGGGAAATGGATGTGGCTCACAGAACCATAACCTGTTCTGGGATTTTCCTCTTGCTCATGGTGATATGGAGAAGGTGACCTCTTTCAGCCTTTCACATGCCATGGATGCCTGGCAAGTGTGCTGGAGGTGGAGCTGAGGCTGTGGCCATGAGCCCCCTTGTCCCATCCTCTGCAGGGCAGAACAGCAGCTGGGTTAGGCATTCTGCAGTCCCTCCCAAGACCTAGGCAGTACTCATGTCTCATGCTGTCATTACTCCAGTTATAAGAGTTTACCCAAGATGAGAACCTGACCTTAAATAACTGGGGAAAATAAAACATCCTCATCCAATGATCCTGTGCATTTACTAGAAAGCAGAGTGGGGTCACTTTGACATGTTTCTAACATGAAGTGGAGATGCTTACTTTGGACTGAAAAATGAACAGGCTGTTTTGCTCAGCGGTGGTGTAGTGAAAGTAAACTAGTGAATAAACCCAGCTGTTTGCTGGCCTTGGCCTCTTAACTAGTTAAGCTCTGTATTGCTCAAATTAGAAGTAGGTGGACTTGGTGCTTCTCCTGCAGTCAGTGCATCAGAGGGTCCTTTCATTTGGCTCCTGTTCTAACTTCTCTGCGGTGCCAGTTTGGCTCCCCAAATTAGGCAGTGAGATTGCCTCTTCCTGCCTATATGTTCCTTTCATAATCAGCAATGATAGAACAAACCCCTTCTTTGTTCTTCTGAACAGGCAAATCCTTGCTACTCAGCTCCTACTGATATATTGGAGCAGCTGAGGGCACACTGTGATCCTCAGCTCTCAAAAGCAAGAGGAAAATGAGAACACTTACTATATATATCTCAGGATATTGCTGTTTCTAAAAAAAAATACCAAACCCAGGTGTAGATTAAAACATATATGTTTACTGTTTTAGTATGTGAATTATAGACAAAAGCTTGATGTATTAAGGAATACTCTGAATTTTATATAAGAAACTTCTGAAACAATGAAGCAGTGATGTATAATTATACACATACTAATACTCAATGTCATGCTAAATATCTTCCTCCATTTCCCTGCTCCATAGTTCCTTCTGTAACTTTGATTTTCAGTCAACATTTTTAATAAGAAAGAAAAATATTGGAAAGACTAGAGCTGGTAAATGTTAAAAATAGTATCTAGTCAATAATTGTACAAAATATAGGTGGTTTCAGAATGAAGGTATTATAAACATTTTTCCTAACTCATTTTTGTTTACAGCTTGGACTCCTAAGGAGAGCTGAACACTAAACAGCTGATAGATGAGCTTGGGTTTGTAACTACTCTTGAGATGTGATCAGAACCACGCTGTAAATGGCAATCTAATGCAAATTGATAAATTGCTCTAAAGTTTTGCCTCTGTTGGAATTAGGGGGTGTTGGTTTCCAGCAACTAAGGTCAGACATAGAGCCATAGGATTCTTGAGTCATTTTCTTCTATGACTAAACAAATGTCTGACAAAAGTTGTGGACAAACAGCCATATTGAGCTCCATTGCATCTGAGCAACCAACTTTCTTTAAACTGGGGTTTTTCAAGAGTCATGGCAGAGGGTGCATTTTGGCATTTAACATTTATTCTAAAAGTAAAAAGCGCCTGGAAAATTTACTGAATAATAAAAAAATCTAGTATACCTGTTTTCTGTTTCAATTAGACTGTTCCCTCAGACCTCTCTGATAGCCACAATGCAAGCTATGTCCTTGTATTTTATTTCCTGGGCAAGGTATGACTTCAAAAGTTTGAAGGTTAGGCATTTTAAAGCATGCAAGCAGCAAAATAAATCTTCAGTGTTTTCTAATGCTAACTAAGCATTACAGCTCTGAGAGAAACACACACATGTGGAAAAATGAGCTATATAGTAGGAGCCTTTTGTTTTCACAGAAAGAATTTCGAACAGGTAGCAGTTCCAGCAATTTTAATGTTCCCCATTAGAAAACATTTCCCTCATGTAACAATTCTCTAGGTTCAGTTTTTGCTATTTAACTATTTAGGATCAATTTTTAAGGAGTAACTTGTGAGTTATTGTGTTGTATCAGAGTGACAGGTAGCTCCTCTCTGAAAGGCTCAGGACACAAGATAGGTTCTGTGCTGTTTCTTTGTTTGCAAGTCAGACAGGCAAACACGGAGGAATGCTTCTGCCTGGAACATATGCTAATATGTTATTTGGGGCAACATATATGTTATTTGGGGCAATAAAGCTATCGAACGAAGCAGCCGGCTTCTGACCTTTTGCAACATAGGATCTTTTGTGGGACTGTAGTCAGACCATGCCACTGTTTCGTGCTATTGAACAACCTGCCGTGGTGCAACCTCTGCTCAGAGGAGATGGCCACAGCACAAAAAGACACAGCATCTGTGTAACTGTGACCGGCTGTGGTCAGCAACACCAGTTTATACTTCCATGAGCATCAGAGCGATGAAACCCTTTGCTGTTGCTCGTGTTAGGATTGAATGCAGGATCTCTAGGTGTGAGCCTCAACACCTTGCACCTGAGTAACAGCCACGTTAACCTGAAGGAAGTAATCACTGCATAAGCCTCTCCCTAAATATAATGGGACCACTAGAGGAGGACAAAGAGCCATGTAGTGTTAATGTCAACTACAGGGGCACCTTCCTAAGAAACAGGAGAGTTACTTTAGCAAGGTTTTCAACTGAAAACCATCCAGTCTCTGCCCTTCCTGTTCTCTGTATTAGATTCCATCCAGGCCAGCAAGTTGCTATGACAGAAATGCACATAGAGATGCTGATATTTATTGAGCTCTCAGCACAAGGCAAAAACAAATTAGTAATTTCCACCATTCTGTCAAGCCACAGCTGAAGTGCAGCAATTGGAGGAGTCTGGAGCTGCATCCGAACACAAAAGACATGCCAAAGCCATCCCATGTATAATTCCATTGCATATAATGGCATTTGTCAGTTGTGATTTTGGCTTTGTGCCTTTATGAAGGCAGAGCAATAAAAAAGGCAAGTTCAAGAAAACAGATGGCCAAAAAGTTGCTTTATATATGGGTATTGTTAAGTGGACCTGAAATTGCTATTCCAGCCTTGGTGAAGTGTTGGCTTTTGACATGGTGTGTGAGAAGGTAATGGCTTTAGGCTTTTATTTGAAAATTGTTTATAGGTACATACCTACCCTGGAATTTTTATTGGTTCCCAAAGACTCGGTTATATAAGGCTAGTATGCATGTCAGGACAATTTGTTTTAAAGCAAAAGGACAAATTTTTCCCTGGTGTAATTCTTCTGAAAATTAGTGGTTTTACATCAGAGTTGACTTAAGCACCTGTTCAATGATGGTTTAAAATTAAGCAATGCAATTAAATAGTCAAGAAGTTGCTCAGCACACTCTGTGCAAGGCATAGGTCTGCCTGATTGCCATGCAGGTTTTTGGTATTAGCCACAAATTTATGAATAGGAAGGACAGACTGTGACGTGCAATGTTTGAAAGTTGGTTTGGGTGACTTCTATGTGGAAATGTAAAAGGAAATGCTGAATTTACTTTTAAGCAAAGTTGATTAAAAATTCATTTATTCCATGAACTACAACTGATAATATTTTTTTAATTACTTGGACAGTTACAGTTGTCACTTTATATTGCTTAGTAGTAACTGCCATTTTCTGGAATTCTTAGCTTACCAGGGGTGTAAGTATTTCTCCTGACTGTAAATTCAATCCTTATTGCAATATATGATTACATATGATATGTAATTAACACTAAGATAACGCTAGTGAGAAAAGCTTGCTTTTAAAAGTCAGGAAAATGCCCATCTGTAAGTATCACTGACGTTATTAGATTGGTTGAATGGTTTTCGAGTCCATAGTTATCAATTTCTCTTAAAATTGCCTTAATTCTGAGAAGTAAACTGATTCTAGCATAGAATCTTGCAGGTTTATCCTATAGAATATTAAGGATTTGTCCTTTGTGGAACCTAATTCTGTGCCAATTGCAGTCACTGGCAACTTGGTGGGGGTAGGATTAGTCTCTTAATGAGGCATTTATAGCTGTATAGAAAATTATTTATATCTGTAAACTAAAAAAACCTTCCACTTTTCACAGCATTTCAGAATCAAACAATTCCTCTAAGTAGCTGCGGAAATGGGAACCTTGGGAACATTATATTTCATAAAATGTATATAGTTCTTTTAGCAAAATCGTAAAACTACGACTTACTTGGATTGCTAATTAAGTCATTTCTTATTTTTAAATTGTTTGTACTGAGGTAGTGACAATGGGCTTCAGGCCTGGAGTAGTGTCCTTTTGAGCACTGTACAGGCAGAATGGGAGTCCTTCCCTCACAAACCTTACAGCTTTATATTATCATCGATGTTCTTCATACAAAAAGGTGACTGTTAAAACATTTACATTTGTTTCTAATTCATCATTCAAATAATTTGTCAAGAGCTTATTTTCATGCATGTTGGTCCATGAGCTGATTGGTGTCCAGGTTGTGGTCCCCATTCTGCCAAGTGCTCTTTGCTGTGCCCTTTGTCCGTGCAGAGCTCAGCACCAGGAGGAGCTTACATTAGCGCTGCAGTCAGAGAGCCTCTGTATCTGCTCATACCTGCCAGGGCACTCATTTGAGCTGTTAGTATTTTCTCAGCCAGCAGCAGGTCAAGGCTTCCTAGTATAGGAAAATCAGAGAACAAGTGGCTAAGGTCCAGGGTGTTGGTGGTCCGCTCCTGCCAAAGACAGAAAGATCTGGGGTACAAAAATAGGATGGAGAGACACAGAGGACTGTTTCTACTGTACCTGGTTCCCAAAGCAGTGGAGAGGGAATATGGAAAGGAATAATAGCAACATCCCACGACTGAGTGGTCTTCCTTACAGCCTTTCCCAGCAGTAATTGCCTTACTATCCATGCCAGGCGTCCATCGAGCAAAGCCACTAGTTTGGATTTCCAGGGTCTTTTAGCAGGCAAAGTGGGCACAAGGGCATAGGTACTCTGGCATCGCTAGCAGACTGCTGATGTTGGCATCTGTTTGTTTTATAAACATATAGCACATTCAGTTAGCCCTGCTTTTTACACTCTTTCTTTTCTTGTCTGCTCACCAACACATTCTCGAAATCTTCAATTTACAGCTCTCTGGACTCTCATTTGATAACAAAAATGTAAGATGAGTTTCCAAAGTTAAACTAAAACTTCTCCTCTTATATATTTTCACCTATTTATCAGACAGACAGTACTGATGCTGTAGGCTCAATGGCTGGATCATGTATTGGAGAACTCAAAATATTCAGTAACTTAATTTAAAGTACACCTTTTCATTTGTTGCTTTTGTTGCTGTGCTCCTCTTCTATGGTCCCATAGCCTTTGAATTTTTTAAGCATAACAACCACCATATAGGGATGATATCCGGAGTATTAAGCTACACATAGGTAAGTAACTGAATGTATACAGAAATATGTGAGAGTGCCTCTAACTTGCTGTGATTTGTATATGGAACATTGATGTTAGTATTGTATATTGTGCTTCCTTAGGTCTTGACAGACCCTGTGTCTTATGATCACTGGGGAGGAAATACGTTTAATCTTCTAGAGGTCATTTGCAATGGCTACACTTTATTCTTACACAACACAGTTTTGATAGGCACACAGAATTCCTTTCCACTGGTTTTGTTCCCTTGGGTTTGATCCTTCTTTTACCAAAGTCTGTGGCAAACTGTCCTGGACAATGTCAACAAAGGCCAAGTGGAGTGATGAAGTACTGGAGTTCTGTTGTGTAGGGCTGTGGGGTTGTCAAGTATGCATCACTGTCCTTTGGAAACCACAGAGCCACCTGTCTAGAGTGCTAGACTTATTTCATCATTATCGTTTTAGATGTTACAGAAAAGCAGCTCCTGTTTTTTGGCAGGAAACGCTCTCCCACACTCACTTTAGACTCCTTCTTTTTGCCTCCTCTCCTGTGAGCAAAACCTTTGTCAAGAAAGCACATTTGTTTGGGCCAGGGACAGAAGACAGCTGATTTCCAGCTAGTTATTTTGATTGCCTGGCTGGTAGGGGTTGGGGGAACAGATAATGTCAAGATTTCCTCTGCATTCCAGATCTGCTTTCCTCCTATGGTTAGCGGGTGGCGAGTGTGACTTTTCCCACTCAGCTTTTCCCACAGTCAGTAAGACTTATCTGACAACGGAGTTAGTGTCAACTGTCCAAAACTAACTAGGAGATATCTTCCTTTCACCACTCCTGTGCTGTTATTGCTTATCAATGTCACTCTCCAGCTTAAATGACTGGTTAATTTACAGACGTACTGACACAAATTCACTTCTGTTGCAGCTCCGTTGAGTTCAGTGGAGTTACAGTGGGAACGAGTTTGGCCGTAGGTGTCTGAAAAGCACAAGTGGTAGGAATGTGATACTAACAGAAGCAAGAGCAGTGCGACAGTCAAAACAAAAAGGAAGCCCTGAGCTTTGGCAGGATTCCCATTTCAGATTTCTGGAGTGTGATCCAACAAGGTGTTCATGTTTTACAGCTGCTGCTGCAAGAGAAAAGTTGTTATTCAATGGCAAAACAATTCCAGTGTCTCCACATCAAAAGGTAGCCCATGTTAAAAAAGAACAAAAGGAGAAATAAGTCGTAGGATTTCAGAACACAAATTTTATTGACAATCACGAGGACTGTGCTTTTAAATCTATTAGAGACTTTAAAAAAGACTAGAGTGAAACTGAAACATACTCAACCTGAAATTTTCAAATGAGTCTACAATGCTTAAATACTGAAATCCTATTAAAATTCCACAGAAACCGGAAACATGAGATGGAATTGATACCTCCAGCTTTACCTACAGTCTAAGGTGGCTTTCTAAGCACCTCTTCTGTCAATGGGGGGAGAGGCATTTTCAGAGTATAACGTCTTCTTCAGCTGGTTCAAGTCCTCCTCCACAGGTCTGCTGTAGCTGGTTTGGGGTGGGATGAGTCACTCTCTGAGGGATATCCCTCTCCCTCCCAGCTGCCCACCTCCCACAGTTCTCTTTTAACAATGAGTTCCTAAAATCCAAGGAATGGGAATCTTACACCTATTGCTTTTGAAATTTTATTTGCAGTTCTGATTCACAGATTAAGTTAAAATGAAGTGTAAACCCAACCATTTTGAAGTTATGTTTAACTCAGTTAATTCAGTTAACCTGGACTAGCAGTGCAAGCAGCCAACAGTGTATCCAGAGCACTTTGTTCATTGCTCTGCGCACTTCTCTACACCTTGCACATATCCTACCTACTGTTTTTGTTTCTTATAGTCTTCTGGACTCCCCTATCTCTCTTCATTTTCTCTCCATTTCCTTCTTTGCAAAATCCAGTTTTAGTTTTCCTCCTTACCATTTCCATTCACTATTCAGTTTGCTCTTAAAGGCACTGCCACTTTACAGTCTGGTTACTCTTCTGCTCGTAATGCCTTACAGTGGTCTTCCTTCCCTCCTTCTCTTCATTCTGCCTCTCCTGTTGCCTCCACCCCATACCTCTATGTTCTCCAGAGCTTCTTAGTCCTCTTTGGTTCTCAGTGAAATGGGCAAATGACTCTAAAGCGAGGCATAATACTCCCTCTCTACCTTTGCAATCAAAACAATTTCTTGCTTTTCCTTCTGCTGGTTAATGGACCTATAATGATCTAGCATGACATCACCCATGGGTTATGTCTCCTTGACTGGCTGAGGATTAGCCAACTTTCTGGGTAGTAAGAAGCAAGGTTTAAAAACTGAGGACCAAAAGCTGAACTTCCAGATTCCTGTTTATGCCTTTAAATAAATCACCCGATTTTTCAGAAAGGATTTCAGAAGTGGCTGATGAGTGGTAACCACTTCTGAAAATCGGACAGTGACTTAGGGTGTAAGACTTAGGGACATACTTTTGAAAATCATTTTTTTTTTTGTGCCTGGACAGAGTATTTCCAGACTTGATGCCCGGATGTGAGTGCATTCTGGAGTCCTCTTTGCAAATAAGAGATGAAGCACTGTCAGAAATGGAGTTAGAAGCGGAAATGTTGGAATACACTCATCAGGTTCTGCTGTCCAAGGCAGCTAGAATGATATCCATATTTAAAGATGAAAAGAAGTCATTGTGGGCAGCGAAAATAATCACAGCTTCCCATATTAATTATCATACATGTTTCTGAAAAAAACAAAGCAAGCTGTAATATGCCCAGATGAGAATACAGATGCAGGATCCAGTATGGCTCTGTAAAAGAAAAGAGAAACAGCTTTTGCACAGGAGAACAGGAAGAGATAAAACTTATCTAGGCTTTCCAAGCTAATATTCCAGAGATCTTCAAAACAGAGAGGAAATAACGTGAGAAATCAGTGTGGGAAGGAAATTTTGGTCATAGAACATAAACTTATAAAAGATCCAAAGACACCCAAATTAAACTTGTCAGTTTTTCGGAATGAAGAGAGGCTAACAATAGGTTGCCTGAAAGATTTTTACTAGGACAAGTATCATTTAAAGCTTCATTATCTTGACAAGTGAGTGAACAGATGGCAAAATCTGTAGCAAACTCAAGATTTCCTAGGGTACTAAAGATTAGAAAGATTTCTGAGAACCAAATTCTAATCACCAAAGCGAGGTGATTTGACAACCTCAAAGCAGATGGGATTTCAATTTACCTAAGTGTGAGGTAATGCTCAGGAATGATCTGAAGCGTTCACTGATACTGCAAACTTAACGAAGTGTTACCAGTTCGGAAAAATACCTAGGCAACATTATGGACAGCTTAATTAAAACAACTCAGTGAAAACAGCTGTTCAATTTGCAGCGCTAGTCATGAAAGCAAATAAAATGCTAATTTATATGAACCATAAAGAACAGCATTGCTATGATTATAATGTCATCATATAAATTCAGGAACTGCACCACAGTGACATCCAGCATTGTCAACATTACAAAACTGTCTACAAAGAGAAACATTCAGAGAAGTCAGTGAAGAATGATATGCAGGGAAGATACAATCATTTTACTTAACTAATGAAAAATGTTGTGGCACTAAATTCCTACTCACCTTTAAGTCACAGGGATATCGAATGAACGTAAGATACAGAACATGCAGCACCCTCATGTGCTGGAACCTGTTTCCCCAATTAACAAGGATCATCAAATCAGCAAGAAACTGAGGACTTTATGCTCACATATTCTTAAGAAGCGTGATGGGAGTGAGCAGGGAAAGTGAAGTACCGACACTGGATGACATTTTTCAGTGAAGCATATGGGGATTTTTACAATTACTTCAGCAAGCCAAGAATTTCACCATTAATATGAGATTGTTACAAATGTTTGCTCAAAATTGTGGTTTTTTTTTTTTTTAAAGAATGATTACAGCAGTTCTTGTAAGAAGGCCGGCTGTCCCTGGTGATTATTGAGAAGACCTTGAGTTTCATCAATTATGCATTAAAAGGGTAATTTATACCTGTACAAAGTAGCATAAGAGCCTACTGTTACTTTCTAGTAGTACGTACAACCCACTTTGCATTTATCCTGCCCAGCTATAAAAGATGAGCTGTAGGACAGGGGAGAGGAGGATAAATCCAAATTTATTTAAGTCCTAGAGGAGGATAATGTTTTCCAGATGAAACCATATTCCTTATGACTTGACTGACAGCAACGAACTACCTTAGATCACTGCAAAACAATTTAGCAACATTTCAGAAGAGAAATTGGGAATAGCCTCCAATTTGAGGCATAAGACGACTAGTTTTTGGTTTTCAGATTTACTTCTTACACTTTTTTCCCCTTTAGCAGTGACATTCACTAAAATTTTTAAGGCCTGAACTCTGAAACTATGTATCTGATAATTTTGATCAAATTAACATTGAGGATTACTTAGTATAAATACTGTCTGTCAGGTAAATTAACTGATCTTCTGTCTGAAAAACTAACACTGCGTAAGATCCTGCTGAGTTACAATCCCTTTAGCACCTACTCTCCAAGCGATTTACATGGGGTTTTGTAATGTAAATGATTAAAAAAATTTCCCTGAAATGTAGAACAGTCTCAGGTAATGACTACTGAGCAGATTTATGTCAGCACAAAATGACAAAAAGCTGTTGAAGTGAGTCTGCATGACAGTAGTGTAAGTAAACAATATGAGCAACATCTGTATCTGCAGCACTGTAAAGGTGTTCTAAGATGATCAGATCATTAGGAACTAATTTCACTAGAAACCATTGCAACACTGAAAACGAACTTTGGAACCAGCAATACATACAAGCAAAATAACAACTTTTTCTTGCCTTCTCGAACAGTCCTGAATGCATATCTCCTTCATTTGCATGACACTTAATTGAAGTCAAGGGGAACTGTGTATGTGGAGTCTCAAAAAAGTGTCTGTTAATAATAAGAGGGGGAGTCAGGCCAGCTAGAATACAGTGCTCCAAGGGAGTACCAGGGGGAGGTGAAGCCTGCTCTGTTCTTGCTGGAATCAACTTTTCAAGTAATACTAAATAAAAAAAGATGCTCCTTTCTGGAAAGTGAGTGGTGGCATTATCAGTAGAGAGCAGTGGCTGTGACCTCTGTCATCATTCTGGTCACATCACTGTACACAGCAGCAGGTGATGGGGAAACACCTCCTCAAGCTCTCTCTGCCTTTGGTATGCTGGGCCAGCTACAGAGCAGTCCCTGCTATCACCTTTCTTGGGAATTAAGTTGTACCAAGTACTGGTTTCAATCCCAAAACAGAAAAGAAGAATATCTTAATATTTTCTAGCTTTCTCCCGTGGTGTTTGATGTTACAACTTATGTAATAGTAATTTAATGTCACTATTATAATTCAGTTCTGTGAAAAGCATATGGGTGCATATCATAGATTTTTTGCCTCTTGCATGCAGAAGTTGGAGTCTATTTGGAAGACCACAATAAGTTATGCTTTGTGTGGTGGACTATTTCATTTCTCACAGTCAAATTCTTTTATATAGACTATAATTATACAGCACGTCAGTGCTCTCATAAAGTCTGCTGCCTACTCTGCAGTGACACCTTACAGCTTACTTTTCTGTGCGTATATGTAGTATAGTCCACATAAAAATATAACATAGCTTCGTTTCCAAGATACTGAATCTTGAATGGAATTATGCGATTGTGCAAACCCCCTCAACCTCCGTGCAAAAGGCAGGAAGAGCGTAAGCAAAACTAAGGTGAAGAAGCTACAAATTTGGTGTCACAAGTATTTTTTAGGCTTGCAGTTCACAGCTACGCTTTTGCCTACCTGATTATATGACGCCATGACTGAGGCAATATTGGACTTCTTTTGATAACTTTTTTCTCCAGCGCTTTCTGTAATGGTTTCAAGGGCAGTACTACAGGCCTGTTCATGTTTCAACCAAAAAAAGTAAAACTCTCAGCGACTCACAGCAAACCGTTCTCTGCACAGCTCTAAAAACTGAAACTGCAGTTATTACTGCTGACTTGTTAATATAACACAGACATCGACATTTCCTGGTTACTGTAAACACTGAAATGCTTTTGGAGTTAATGGAATACAGGTGCTGCCTGACGCTACCAAAATGTTCTCACAGAAACAGACGTTTTTGGACAGAAAGAGCTGCAGATCCACCTAGTCCAGCCCCTTCTTCACAGCATGAGTATCCTGCTTCTCAGTGGGAATACCCAGATATGTTAAATGTCATGAAACAAGCATTCTTCCTAAGCTTAAGCTCCTTTATACTAGCAGGAACGGCCGTACCACTTAGCCTGCTGGAACAGAGAGTTCTGTAATGCCAAAGCTGGGTGATGGAGTGGGCTTAGGCAGGCTCTGAGCCGGCTGGGAAACCTTCCCAACGGGGCTGTGGGAAATGATGCTTACAATCGAATCGCCACCAGCCTTCACTTCGAATGAGACTCAGACAATACTGTGAACAGCTGATTGGCCTTCTTTACTGTGGAAGCAAGAAGAAATTTAAAATCAGCCTTAATAATTCGAGATCCTGTAGAACTGTTTAAGTTAATAGGGCTTGGCTTGGGCCTCAGCCAAATTTTGATTCTGGTTATTATAATCTGCCTACCTGAAATTCTATCCCCTATTGCAACTGGCCACGACATTCTCTATTTCCTGTCCAAAAATGTTAGTAGCATTGCATTTCAGTTCTATTAAATGTATTTTTTTTAAATCTGTTAAATAAGTTAAAATAGTAGCTGTGTGACCAGTAATGAAGGAAGCTCTGTAAAAATCCATAGCTTGCAATATATTGATACTTGGCAATATGGTCCCATCAGTCAGTAGCCTGATTACTAGGAAAGCATGTGTGCATGAGTATTTGTGTATCTGAAGAAAGTTCTTACGCTTATAAGTAAATTGGTTTGGGGGAACAATTCCGTTGCATTGTTGTTAGAACCTGTTGTCAAGATTGATCATGTTTTCCTGTGTAATCCAGGAGAGTTATAAAAAAAAGAACAAGGTCCCAGGTCTCTGAACCAATATCCAGATACGGTGTGTGCTAAATTGCCACTGACTGCTGCAAGGCTTTTTTACACAAATGTTCCAATTATTTCTACTGTGATGGTAATAACAGTTGGAAGTTTGGGGGGAAAAAAAAAAAATCTTGGTTTAGACAAGGTCCCAATACAATATTAAGGAAATGAGCACTTTGAGAGCAAAGATAGATGTAGTTTAGAGTAATATATTTTTGTCAAGCAACTAAAAAGGAGGGGAAAAATCAGACACCAGAAGCTGGAATGAGAAGAACGGCGGCAATATTCTGTGCTGAGACATTTCGTGTTTCAACATAGCTGCTCACTTTTTCAAGGGCATTAATCACCTCAAAATTTCAAGCTCTGCTCCAGTAAAAAAAACACTATATCTACACACATAAAATGTATTCCACTTCCCCAGTTGCTTAATCATTGAAGAATTGGCTATTTCTGCAGTGACCGGCTTTGCCCAGCCCAAGCTTTCATATCTGCAACATACTATATTTTAAAGATGTCCACAGAGCATCTTATGAAAGGAAGTGAAAGTTTATTGGCACTTGGTTTGTTTTGTCCATTCTTCTCCTCTGCTATCTGAGAAATGTTCAAGGGCTTTAGTGGTTGCAGTTCCTCAGAATTTCAGCTTAAGTACCAGCTTTGTTGTCTACTGTTCAGTAGAAGCGCTCTGTTTAGTCAGACAGTAATCCACCCAATGATCATTTGTGCCACAGTTACCTCCCTGTCCCCTTTTTCAGCGTTCTCACAGAACAGAGCATCCTCCTACTTGTCACACAGGGCCTTCACCTGGAGCTCATCATTCTCCTGTGACAACTCAGGCTGAGTTAAGGACACAAGATTGGAGAAGTAGAGGGGTTATTAAAAAAAAATCTGCAAGAGCTAGATACAACTAGGATGTGAGACGGAGAGAAAAGTCCAAGTTAAGGTTGGCCAGAATGTGACAATCCTGCTCCATGGTAAAACCAGGAAAATGACAGTTATTTTCCAGAAAAGCTGACATTTTCTCTAATTTTTATTCTCTAAGAAATTATTTTTTTGTCAGAAGTTTTCCGGGTGAAAATTCGTGGTTGCTCTAGGAAAAACTTTCATCCCATGTTTACCATCTTATCTTTGTTCTCACTTACTCTGCATTGATAGACACAATCTGGTCTACTTCAGTGCATCCCAAATGCAAATACTCTGGCAGTTCTCTGCTGTCACTACTCATTGCAGTTCATCCTGCCTTTATGTTGCATCAACTGGAGGCTACTTGGCTTAAGGCTGAAGGCCCTTCCCTTCCCTCTCTATCATTTGTTCAATATTAAAAGCTTGATTCCCACAGTCTGTCTGCAGAGGATGCCAGCTTTCGTTGTCTACTCATTACGTTTTCAAATAAACATTTGCATGCTTTCTCTAAAAGTGCCCCTCATGCTTGGGAGTTGGTCCTCTGAATATATAAAGATACCACATTAACCTCCTTGGAGACCCTCTTGCTAACTCGCTTTGCGTCAGTGCCTCCAAAAACTAATTCTGGTGTGCTAACACCAGTAGTTATGATGCTGGCCAGAATTGTTTTATTGTTCTCTTGTACTCCACCCTTCCTACCCCAATTAGCTCTTCTCTCCACTGGTGTCTTGTTTTATATTTAGTTTGCAGTCTCCTGAGGGCAAAAACTGTACTTTTGCTCCATCCAGTTTCTGATTCTAAGTGCTTTGATAATACAGTTTATTAATAATAATAATAATAAAGTACCGTCCTCTGTATGAACAGAAGAAAAGCTTAATTCCACCCCCATCCCCTCCATGCCAGTTTTAGCAAGGCAGAGGGAGCACAGTCAAACAGCAGATGCTTTGTTACTGTAGTCTGTATCTGAGCATACTTAGAGCCTTTTCACAGTGAATACTGCAAGAAGTCCCGTTTATTTCAGCGTTAATCACTGGGAACAAAAGTGAAAGAATTTGGCCCCGACTAATGAAAGCCAGCAGTGCTCTGCCGTTGGCAAAGTGTGGGGTGATCCTTTCCCAGAGCTTCAGAAAGCTGAAATGGAGAAGGATGAACAGATAGGTGCCAATCTCTTGATAAACCAGGAAAGAGTGAAACTGCTTTATAATTGATCCTCATTAAAGCTATCTTAAAATGATGATAATTTGCATATGTAAATAACAAGCAAGGAGAGCGTGCCAGGGAACAAGCTGGAACATTTTGTCCTCGTTCACAATGATTCTTATTTTTCTCTATCCAAAATGTTTGTTTGTTTACTTAGATGTCAAAGAGGACACCTACTCATAAGCCCTTGGTGCTTTTCACATAACTTCAACCACAGAATTAGTATGCAATTCACTGCAGTCTGCTCTTAGGAAAACAGGCAATGGAAAACCTGAAATCTTTTCTTCCCTTCCGGTGGTAAACCAGACTTGCAACATCACACTCAGGATATTTAGCCTGTGATAGAAAACGAATTCCAGAGCTCCAGGACCCCCAAAGAGATAAAGATCATTGCCAAAGTTATAAATATTACTTGATGTATTTATATCTAGGCTGTCTGAGCTACTATTTGAAGCTACAAAAGCACAGCAACACCATTTTGAGTACAATAAACTTCAAGAAGCTTCATTAATTTACAGTCAGTTCCTGAAGAATTAGATGTATTATAAAATTTGGTATTGCACAGATTAGAATCAGACTGCATCAGTGATCCCGTAGTACTACTTGACTTCCTCTTTTGCTTTATTATGGCTTAAGAGATACAAGTGTAAGGAGCTTGTGTCCACTGAACAGCACACAGTAAACAAGGATGTACTCTTCTCACATTTTCCTCTGCAAGCTATATCCCGTTTTGTTCTTCTACAAGTAGACAAATATTGTGAAGTGGTTAAACTAACAAAAAGTCCTGACTCACCATAATTAAGGACTAGAGGAAAAAAAGGAAAGAAGTTGGACTTTTATTGTAGTCTTTCAATAGTTTACAAATGGCAAGCCAAGATGTAGTCATTTTTCTCTTTCCTTAGGCCTGATTCTCTTCTTACCAGATGCATGGGAGTTTTCACAGTGACTTTATTAGGACTAGATCAGGCTGCATAATGGAATCTGTAACAAATTAAAAACACACTGCTAATTAGAGGCCAGATTATTATGTAGTATCAATTAACTTGGCGTTTAATTACCATGGTGATTGGGAGCAACTATAAATTGCTGAATATATAATTAGAACATCAGACTTCTGTGCCACAATGGCATCAGAGCATGGGTGTAATTAGCTTAGATTTTCCCCCAACATTGTACATGCTTGCAAGATTTTAAGACAGACAAATACCACTTTCTTTCCTGCCAATATTCTGTTATCAATGAGAAAAGACAAATATCATAGTTCAGCTTCTTTTAAGGCAACTGGGAATTTCCTCCTTTCTGTTCATCAGATACAGTGGTTTTATCCCAATTACTCCGAACAGAACCATTTTGGCATGACTAGTATCAAGCAGGAAAACTGCTGTTTCTGTGGAAAACGTGCTTTCCTTTTCTTTCCCCCAGAAATGTTATCCATCTTATTCAGGATGTCAAAATGTTTCAAGCTGTAGACAAGAGCACTGATCAGTTGGCTACTTATGCGCTTAACGGACAGATGAAAATGCGTGGAGGGAGACCAGAACTTTACCATTTAGTCATGCTTTCTAACATCCTAAAAGGAAGTGAAACATCTTTGGCCTATGAATGATACCTAACGCCTACCTTTCTTCAAGCAGGTTGTGTAGAACAGCTCTGTAACTGCTCTTGTAACTGCTACTACTAGGTGTAATACATCAAAAATACCTGTGTTGGTAACTCGACTTCGGAACAGCTGACTATGATTGAAGGCATAAAATAGGAATGGGCCAGTTGCTGTATGAGATATTTTCTCATTACTCAATAGCACTGTTTTCTTTGGGGAGAAAAGTACAGTATTTGATCTTGCTGCTGGATTTAGTTTTCCACAATAAAGTACCTGAAATTAGTAAGATTTTTGTCAGTGCCTGCCACAGAGTTTGGTCTAGGCTTGCCGGTTCAGTTCTGCTGCTGATTATGAAATACAATCATATCACTGGACTTTATCTTAGTAAGCTGCAGTGAGATTGAGATAGCATGGTATTAGCAGTTGCTAGTATCTCATTGCTAATTAGCTGCTTTCGGTAAACCTGGAAGTCTAGGGATATTTTTGATAACGTAACATCTTAAAAACTGGTATAGAAGGGAAGAGAATATCTTTTGTTGTATCGCGACATTCTGACCATCACAGAAGGCAACTGAAGAAAGGGAGATCTATCTTCCAGACAAGCTGGACCCAGTAAGAGGGTGCATTCAAGTGTGGCTGCCAGAAGAGCACTGTTGAAGGTTACAGTACTGGCTGACACGGACAGGTGTTTGTGGGTAGTGACACAGCAGTATGATACAAAACCTTCAAAACTGATTTTATGATTCCACCTTTAGACTGTGTGTCACTGCTGATCTTTATAGGGCAGCTGAGTACAATGTCAGAAATGAATTTCTCATCTCTACCTGGTTTCTAGCGGATAGGAGCTCATGGCAGAAAACAGGCATCATAGGTCTTATGTACCAGTAATGGCTGTGTTGGTAGGGAATTAAATAAAGTGAGGCACAGGTCAGAGGCAGATTTATGGGGCAGAGGAGCTGACTGCAGGAACTGTAATCCTCTCTTCTCCCATTAACGTCAGCAGGTGTTTGCTCTGGATCATGGGATGTGGGAGTATTTACATAATTATCCTGTCCCCCTTCCAGATCTTGGATGCATCCGTCCCTGGAAGGCATCCCTTTTCTCATAAGGGTTTGTCTAGTCGTTTGGAGGACACTGTAGCGGGAATTGCAGGAGGAGGAGTGACATACAACATCTTCGCAAGTTCTGGGCAAGCACATCGTCTCCACTGTATCAGATAGAGTCGTTTAAGATGAACCTTTTAAGATGAACCTTTTAAGAACAGGGACAATGGAAAACAAGTTCACATCAGAGAGTAAGCAGAAGATGTTATTAAAACTGAGTGGTAACATGGAATACATCTGTTTGTTTGCTTTTAGCTTCTATGGGTATTGCTGACATCGCAGTTACAGTTTTAATTTAAACAAGACAGGGATATTGGTAATGTTTAACACGACTGCTTTACCAGGGTATTCAGCTGTTCCAGTGTATGGCACTCTCTTTCAGGAGCATCAGCCTTTTTCATTGCACATCAGGAATACTCTGCAAAAAGAGTAAGCAAAAAGTAATGGTTTGTGACTAAATGAAACGAAGCCCCTGTTGTCCTTCTCAGCTGTCGGGCTCTCTGCTGCCCGTCGTGCTGGGAACCATCCACTCTGCGGGTGGCCAGGACAGGGAAGGGGCCACTGTTACAACAGTATTTCCCAGATCACAGAGGGAGTAGAGACCCAAAATTGGTTTCCTAAATGGGATAAGGGCCCTGATGTTGCTCTCTGGCTCGTCTAGGGATGGAGGAATCGGGATTCCTTTTAGTCTATAAATGTGTGCAAAAAGTGGCTGCCAGGGTTTAGTTTTGAAACCTTTTAGGAGTGCAAGAGCTTGTTAAAGAAGAGGAGATGATGCAGGGGGGTTGAAGGGATGAAGCAGGGGGAGGGAGGTGGGAGGTAAGCGGGTGGAATGCGGAGAAAGTGGGAAAGAAATGGGAGAGGCTGTGTTGCGAGGACTGTGGCGGGAGCTCGGGTGGAGAGCTGATAAACGGAGACCTCGGAAAAAACAATTTTCTTCTGGCAAAAGTCGGGGCGTGGGTGAAGCACCTATTACCGCTTCCCGAGAAAGAGGCAGCCCGCTGCGAGCCGGGTTTCCTCGCA
>WAAD01025881.1:163412-245440 GCA_013389945.1 Fregata magnificens | reverse complement strand
CGCGCCGGAGCGCGGAGACCTCGGGGCTTCAGCCCGGGCGGGACGGGGAGCTCCCCGGCACCGCCTCAGCTATCGGCACGGATGCAGTTGGCGGTCGCCGGGCAGGTCGGGCCGCAGGCAAGACCCGGGGTGCAGGCAGGTCGGACCCCCCCAGCCCCGTGCAGGCAGCACCTGCCCGGGTCCTGGCGGGCACGGTGGGGATGGTGCCACAAGCAGTCGGGCTCAGGGCTGAACTGGGAGGTAGCCCCGCGTCGGAGGCACCTCCCGAGCATATCAGAAATGAAGAAGGTTGAGTTTGCCTCCGGGAAGCGGGCTCACCTGCTTGTCTGATCGGTTTTCGAAGTCAGTTGCAGGTCCAGGTTGGTTGCTCGTAGGGGTTGTGTGTGAAGAGGACAGCAACTCCCAAAGAAAAATGGTTTGTTTCATTTCAGGCGCTTTTCTAGTTTTAGGTCACCTAAGTGCTCTGGAAAACCGGGCTCCTGCAGACTTACCATCCCCAGGTGGAGACCAGAAGGACACAGAGCAGGGCGGGTGCTCCAGGACGTCAGGTCACATTCAGAGCACTGCTATTACAGCAGCACATTCGCTTTACGCATGCAAACATACCGCTAATTTGTATTTGTAAAATACTTCATGAATTAAAAGATCTAGAGGGTACACGCAAGTGCAAGGTAGAGTTGTTATACTGGAAAACAATACGTCAAGATTTATGAGCAGAATCATGTATAATGAAGGCTAATTTGTAAAGATGGATTCCTCTGCCACATCCTACAGCACCGTTAGGAGTTTGGTGACCTTGCCTAGGGCGCCGTGACATGCTGGTGTTGTGTAATATGGAGGTAAATTGTTTATGATACAGGTCTCTAGACTGTGTCTACAGCACATTAGCTCTTATGTACATGGAATTAAAAATTGCATGGTAATTTTTTGAAAAAGGAATCTGAAGTGGGTAGCTTCAATAATGAATTACTAAACCAGCTAATTTTGTAGTGTTATGGTTACCCAAAATATTAATCTGTCTTTACATGTAATCTACTTATTCCTATATTAATAGCAGATGCCAGCAGACATTCAGCAAGGATACTCTTGGCTATTTTTTTCTTTTTTGGTCAAAGACAACTATTGCTTGATTGAGCAAAGGACCTGGGCAGGCTGCCATGAAGCTGTAGCCAACTTCTTAAAGCAACTGGGTATTAAAATTGATGGAGTCAGACTTTTTATTTAAGGTGGATAGAATACTAATGTCCCGGGTTTATGCACTGCCATAATTTAAGTGCTTTTCATAATATGCTGGTGAGACACTGATACACATGCCCTTTAATTAAATGAATTATTTGACAACGTAACAAAATGTGTACACAAATACCATCTGTTGATTCCAGATATGTTCTCTTGTTGAAATCCTTTATGTCTCTGGGATTTTTGTCCTTGTTTTTATATTTATTTGTCCCTCTAGCCCCCGTAGCTGCAGTGCATATTCCTATGCCTCTTCTTCCAGCTATCATTAATGAGAAGGCAGGGAATTTAAGCTGATCTAAATGTGTCATTATTCGCTGATTGCCAGACCAGCTTCTCCTCCATCGCAATGGAACTGATCCCAGTCAGGTAGATAGCTGTACAAGTTCCCCCCCTTTTTTTTTTTTCTCCAAGTTGACATTGTGGTTCAACCCTGACTGACAGTCGGAGCAGCAGCGTAACTGGTAACTAGTGTTTAAGAGCAATGACCGAAACAAAATGCAGCATCAGTGTGCTGTCATATTCCAACCACCAAGCCAAATAAAGACTTGTGATTAAATCATTGTTGTGATGATGGCTTTGCAGGCCGTTACTTAAATAGTTACTCTTTTGGTCTACTTTACTTTTTTATTGGTTTGTTAAAGTTTCAGACACCAGTTGCCCAACATATACCTGTAAAGAAAGTAAGCACAAGACAGCTTAATTCCTAAAAATGATATAATCATTGGGGCTGGACGAGATGCTGGGAGGTCTCTAGTCCAGCCTCCAGCTCAGAGCAGGATCAGCACTGGGAGCAGGGCAGGTTGCTCAGGGCTTTCCCCAGTGCTCCTTAGGAAGAGTTTCTGCCCCAATGTCCATGTGCTGGAGCAGAGGGCAGCAGTGCACAGTTGGGCAGCGGGGGTGTGAGCTGGAGCAAGGAGCTGAACCTTGGCTAGAGCAAGGAGAGAGCTGAACCTTGGCTCAGCCGCTCTCAAAGAGGAAGACAGCATGGCTGGGTTGCTGTGGAAAGTAAACTGTGCATAAAAAGGCTGCTACAGTGTGCTCCTTCCTTCCCTCCCTCGCCCTTTACAGCAGAGGTGATGAGCAGCAGCCTGGCTCCCAGCGTGCTCCTGGGACAGGGCTGCTCCTCTTATTCAGGATGGATCTATGGAGCCCCGCAGCTCTCAGTCACTCTTTCTGATTCACTGGCTGAGATTTGTTTTTTAAACAATGAATGTGCCCGCTACAGTGCCACAAATGACAGCCTTAGTTTTTCTGTGCTTTTCATAATTTTTGCAGAGGTAGTTTATACTGTTTGTGTTCCCACTATACTTATGGTTTAAGTTGAGATTCCTGAACTGATCAGGAAATGTACCAGAATTTTAACTCCCTTGTTGGAGTGGGGATCTTTGTCTGACAAGTTATATAAAATACTGTTGGTTTAATGTAATTCTGAACCGCTGTGCCATTCTTGAAAGCCATTGCTTTAGGAATTTGGCTTACATACTTAGCAGACTCTTTAAAAGTGATGACCCTAAGGTGGTTCTGAGATCCCACTCAAATCATGATCCCCTGTTACAGTAAAACACAAGTTGTAGTTGTTACATCCGTTGTATGTAGGTGAAAAGTGCCACCCTCTATCTGGCATTCTTTCAGTTACTATATACTAAAAAAAAATCGCAAAGTATCTGTTTAAGCCTTGAAGCTCAGTACTTCAGAGTCATGAAACACCAGAGGTAAGGATGCCTGTTGCTGCCTTGTTGTGCAGCCTCATCGCTGCACATCCCCCTTTTTTGCACAGAGCTTTTCTGCCTCATTCAGTGCACAAAGTAATGATCCCCATTGCTGAATCTGTTAACCTAGAGCCTGCTGTACTGCAGCCTTCTCAAATCCTGGACTAAGCACAGAATTACAAATTCCCTCAAGTGCTCATGAGCATGGTTCTTAGGAGTACTGAGTCTTGCATGCTTCGTACCATTAATGTTTTAAGCGTACTACTAGAAGCTGTAAGGTTATGTCGTTCCCATTTTACAGATAGGAACCAGAGGCACAGTGAGATTGAACTCAGGAGTATCAATAACTCTGAGTGTTAGAACTTTAATTTTCTACTTTAATATTCATATTATGGCTCTCGGTGGCTCCTATTGCACAACACTCGTGCAAATCAGCCTCCAGGATCTAATTGTACTGCATCCAGGGAATGATTGCAATTCCTGGTGGTCTGGTCAGATTTTGTTTCCAGTGGCTTGCTGAAAACCAGACAGAGAGGGATGGAACCACAGGGGCACTGTTTACTTGTCATAGTCTCAGAAACAAGATTTTTCCTGTGTGCTGTCTCCCACCCTTTTCTGCATGCCTTCCAGCATCTGCAAGAGAAGTAACAGGAGTCCTGCAGCAAGTGATTTAGTTGGGTACGTGACTCTGATACGTGACTAGATCATTGTCCATCATCAGACAGGATCCTAGGGAAGTGCATGGGCAGATGAGGTTAAGACTTTGTCCTAGTGCCTAATGGGAGGAGGGTTGAGTTAGGATTAAACAGGTGACTTCAATTCTGAGACTTCCTGAAGTATGAACACTTGACTTTGTGACCCTAACATTCATAATAGAAAGGTTTGTCTCTAATTTCCTAGGTATAGCTTTTAGCTGTGGTTTAGCAATCCAGAGATTGCTGTTGGCATTTCTGCTCTGTAAGGCTGCCACTGCTGTGTCTGCAGCTTAGATACACCCTCAGCCTTTTTGCCAAATCTCTTCTTGCCTGAGCTTCATGTCCCACAATACTTTGTATGTTCTGTGTTCTTGAAGAGATTGTATCCCCATTCGATTTCCTCTAGCTCTTCAGGTACAATTCCTCTTATCTCTTCATTGATGTCCTCTCTACTGCCTGACTGCTGACAGCAGTACGGGACAGGATACTCCTGAGCACTGTTCCAGGTCCTACTTAGCTGCAGAGCTCTTTGGGAGCAACTGCCTGGGGTGATTTTGGGGAAGGATGTCGAGTGCTCCCACCCCATTTTGGGCTTGGCCATACTCCAGGCAAATGGAGTTTGGGGGCAAGTTTTCCACCAACTCTCCAGTGGTTTGCTCAGGCCGGCATTTCAAAGTTTTATAACTTGGCCAAGTTTGGACAGATTTTACAGAGACCAATGCTAGAGTGTCTCTTGAACCTTCACTGTGAGGTTACGGGCTTTTGTTTCAAAGGATGAAGCACTAGTTTCTCAATCAAGCAGCATGAAAATGTACAGTGGGACAACATACCATGGACTAATTTTGTCTTAGAAATGGATGACCTGCAGCACCAAAAATTTGAACAGGAGCATGAGGCAGGCTCATGATTAAAAGAAAATTTTAGTCTAAAGAAGCCGAAATTAAGATCTTTAAATGGAAAGGTTTAGAAAACCTACTCTTGGGTATCCTTAACTGTTCAGGAAGACCTTATACACTGATTTACAGCGACAAGTATCTCTTCAAATGTGTCTGAAATGCATTTATGTCAGAGATGAAACTGAACATTAGCTGAAGTAGGGTAGAAAATGGAGAATAATTTGTTCAGCAGGAAGTAATTGCCACATTCAGCATTTGGCAAAGATGTCAAGGCAATGCCCCTTCTCCTCTCAAAAGTAATTTGTAGTTGGTTTGTGGGTTATTGTGGTTTTATTGGGTACAAATGATAAAGCCTAAGTTTGTAATTGCACCTCTGGTGACATGGTGCTCCCTGGCACCAGCTGATCTGTTGATCCTGGGGAATATGAAAGAGAAAAGTGGGTCTTAAAAAACTGGTTGTCACAACCAGAACTATAGGAATTTTAGCACAGTTTTCTGTTGTGCCTGTATGGAGGCAAGAGCAGCCATATTTATGGAGCCTAATTAAAGAAGCACCAAATCTATAGGTGCCTCATAGTTTTTAGTTTTCAGTGAAAATGAAACATTTTTAAGAAATTGCTTTTGCAAGTTTGTACCCTGTGAAGCAGAACTCATTATTTCTGGTGTCATGTATCCTGAGGTCAGTGTTAGGGGAGCCCAAAGGAAACACGTGTACCAGGCTCCGAGGTCCTCAGAGAACCCCTGAGCAAAGGCAGGAGTCCCGATATGGGGCCAACCTTAATCCTGCTGCATCTTGATATGATTCTATTACTGAAATTTCTTCTTCATTAAGCCCTTTGTGTACAGTGCAAATGTGGCAGGCTAATCTAATTAAAGCCGTTCAAGAAAATAGTGGATTTTTTTATAAAATAATTTTGCCAGGTCAGTTTTCATTAGGGAGTGTGGGAGATGTGCATGTGAAAAACCTAGTATTTGTTGTGGCCTGTTCGGTGGGCATACTTTTATGTTCTGCTTTAAAATCATGCACGTATGTTTTTAGAAAGCAGAGATGTTGCAGTCTGTGTCCTCACCAGTGCACTGGAGAGTACAAGATGCTGATTCTCATGTATGTTGATAAGATGTATATGTGTAAATTCCCCCCTAACCCAACCCCATCAATGGGAAAAGACTGTCCTTTGTCAAGGAAAAAGTTATGAAAGATGGTCTTTATTCGGGATGGAGTGCTTCAGGGAAGAAAGAAAGAGACTTGTGAGTGATTCGCTTGGTCAGGCATGCCAGGAAATTTTCTGCTCTTGTATCAATCCTAAAGAAAATGTAATAGCCAGAAAAGTAGTCATTGATGTCATAAATTATTTTAATCACACTACATATTCTATATTAATGTTAGGACTTTTTTTAGGTGAATTTCTTTAAAATAGATAGATGCTCTCTTCTTTGCATGCATCTTATGTCATTATTCTGTAATTTCCATCTCCTTCTCTAGACACTCCCTGAAGACCAGCAGTTTGAATCTGAAAAGGGGGCGATGGTGGCAAAATACCACCATTGTTAGTTCTGCTGCTGCCGGGTTCTCATGACCCTCAGCAACAAGAAGTTAATTCCAGAAATACAATTACAAAAATACCAATATGCTTGACCTGCCAAGTATTTCTGTATCAGCATGAGACTGCAGAGGGGGGTGATGGAGGACTCCCCACTGTCTCAGAGTCCGGAGAAAGATTTAATTTTCTCATACCCACTCCCGTGGCTCCGCTGCCATTTGCCGCGTAAGGTTTGGAGTGACTATGGAGGAGCAGCAGAGGTTCCTGGGGCGACAATAACATTTATCTTCTGGTTTTACATTTAATACATAAATTCTGTATTTGAACAAGTCCTGCTTCCATCAGAAAGAGCTATATCAGAGATTGTTTTCCTAAGAGAAATTCATATTTCATTACTTAATTTCCTAACATTATGAGATACAGAACTCTGCTGATAAAATGGGGAATCAGTGCTGGTAATAGGACTGGATACCATTTGAATCAGTCAGTTTCTATTTGATAGCTATTTAGAAAAGCTTCTTGATAGGTCGTCTTCTTTCTGGAGCTTGGCTGTTCACTGATTTCAATGACACACTAATGTCTAGAAAATACCCTTTTTTTTTTTTCTATAAACTTATGACGTCCTTTTTATAGTACAGCTTTCTTTTTTTTTTTTTTTTGCTACTGACTTTGTGTGGTTCTTTGAGCTTCCACACAGTTCTTTCAGTTCTCAGTAGATAAATATTTCTCCTTATTTTTCTGCACATATAGATGGCTATCTAGATGGCCTCAGTTCATTCCACCTGTAGATGTTTCCTATGTGACTAGAAGGCGGCTGATACCTTGTCGTTATGCTACACCATGCCTTTATGGAGGATTCCTGTAAGCATTGTCATTATTGCTGATGTTTGCAGACCATAATATTGGAAACAAATCATAGTACTATTTTCCAGAAGCAGTATATATAATACAATATTGTTTAAGTTCCTGTACGTTTAGATAGATGTGTTTATTGGTACTCGTATTTTGCTGTGATATATAGGAGCTTATATAGACTGATACAAATACTTAACTTATTTGTCTGACCTTAAACTGTAATGACGTTTTTCCATCCCAAGATTGCTTCTTAATACCAGTCATGGCATATTACATTGTGCATCTTCTCAGTTATTTCCTATTAGGTGTTTTGTATTTATTCTTATGACCGTAATCCTACAGACCACTTTTCATATCCCCACACAAGTGACTTTATTTATAATAATAACTATGCCAGAACATTTATATAGAACATTTATATCCACAATAAACTTTTAGATGCTAAGTGAATACGATAATAATTCCCATCAATACAGCCTCGTTGGTGGCTGGCCAGCAAATTCCTAAACATGGGAAATTTCTGGACTCAGTAAGGCCCTGGAGACTGGACTCCCACTCTTCTGCTTTCCCAGCTACAGTAGGACGTGGTGTTTAGTTTCAGAAATCAGTGAAGTCTCAGTTCTGAATTTTGTGTTGGCGCTTTTGGTTTGAATGAAAAAACTTCCTCAAAAATGTCCCGTATTGTAATATTTTTTAAGGATTCTGAGAACTTAGATGACTTGCCAGTTCGATTTGTGCAATACTTGCCAGGCAATGGCCCTATTTCACAACAGTGGTTTGACTTACATTTGTCTTCTTGTATTTCGTATTTCTTGCATTTCTTGTGAGACAGATGTCCTGTCTTGCTCTTCCTGATTTCTTTTGGTTTTCTGTCATAGCATGACCAATTTCTGTGCTGCTATATGTCATAATTCCTTTAAAAATCATCTCCTTGAGTCATTCATTGAGAAACCCAGCTTTCACTTCAACCGAAGCATATTTTAATATCGAGTTTGAAAAGAAAAGCTTGAAAATGTGAACTTCAGAGTCTGGAAAGACAGAAAACAACAACAAAAAAGTATTTTGTAAAATGTCAGTTTTAAGCCAGCTTCATGATTTTAAAGAAGTGATGCCTGTCTTATGATTCTTGAAAATTTAGTTTTGGGACTATTCTTTGCAATTAATAAAGAATTTGTGATGGTTTCTTTTGTTTATTACAGGCTTAAAAGTATGACAGTGTAACAGGCTCCTAGACTGACATTAGAGCATCCACAGGCAGACTGCACTTCTGTAGCTCCTTTGCACGTCCTGTTTACAGTTCAAAAATGGAAATATTTTGACAATGAGACCATCCTGGTGCAGCTTATACTGCAAATAAGCAAAGATTTGAATGTGTACAGATATGAGTGCAGCAAGTAACTATGGTACAAGAAGGGATCAGGAACATCTGCAGTTCATGACACTTGGTTCTGAAAAACCCAAAACTCCAAAATTCAATTTAATTAGTTTAGGTAATAAACAATTTCATGTGAGATACTCTGCCCGTCGTTCCAGTAGAGGGCAGTAATTTACACACAGTAATATCAATTAGTACGTGTACACAACGTGCATCACAGAATACTAGACACAATAGTAACTGGTTTTACTAAGACAGTGCAATATTCAAGGCATACTAAGTCCCTCAAGGATAGAGTGCCACCCTGAAGTTTTATTTTCTGTGCTTTTGCAGCAGGACTTAATCACATCTAATTACAGTAGTTTATGGAAGTCATACTCAGCTCACTAAACTATATGCCCCGATGCTACTACATGCAGAGGTGTGTAACACATGCCCCCAGTTTAATGCCATAAAACCCCCAGACTGAGGGACTGTGACACAGCTCTGACATTGTTTGGGTCACTTAAAGCAAGAAAACATGCCAAAAACTATGTGTTTGGATCCCAAGGTAATCACATGAGGTCCAAAACTATACAGTGCAGATATAGCCTCTCTCACCTGCATGGTGCTAGTCTGGAGCTGTGCATACAGACCAGCTCTCCATCCCTTGGCACAGGGATCAATCCATCAATTGCTACACTTAGCAATGTAGAAGTAGACCAAAATTCATGAGAGTTAAAAACCTGATATGCTTTCAGTGAGCAAGCCAATCAAAACTAAAACATATTCTGCTGTAGTCATCAGAGTGAACTGTATTTCAACTGATAATTTCATTGAGATACTGATTTTTTTTCCTGTTGCTGTTGAGCAGTAAGTACATAGAAAAGTTTTTGTGTCCAGAGATCATTTTTACAGATCCCGCAACATGCTGTAGTACAGTGGAAGAGGAGGCACTGAAACTTAAAATCATTGTGTTTCTTTAAGTGGTAAGAATTTGATTCCTAATCTATTTCAAAATCACTACAGTTTAAAATTTATGCTTAGCTAAAAATTGTTTAATCTTTGAGTATTTCTTTAGCAGCAAGATAAGTTCACTATCTCCAAACTAGCTTTCTTAATTCTATCAATACTTTGCAAATTTTACTTGTCACAGATCTAAAATGATGTGGGGATAATTGTTTTCTTCTGTTGATAGAGCTAAATGAACGGCACTGGTGCCCCAGCAAGCTAAGCAGCGTATTTTCTGGGGAGGAGGGATTTGTGTCCCAGGCTGTGATGAGGCAGAAGACACTGAATCTTCACAGGTCATTTAATACAGCAGCACTTTAAAAAAACCCGATGAATTGGAGCATTGGTTTTGTTATAGAAAGAATTTAAAGGGAAATTACCTTCAGCACAGAAACATAGTTCAAATATACCTTATATCATGTATAGATCTGTTTGAATCTGAGCTAAGAGTTGCTTGAAATATCTTTGTATTTGGACTTCTGTCACTGCAATTTAGGAAAAAATTCAGGGTAACTGCCAGCTCCAGGAGGGGGATAGCTTGAGGGAATGTCAAAAGAGTTAAGTAAAAACCAGTGTTACAAATGATACTTCTCTCAGCCAAAATACTGAAGAATTACACTTAGCATTGGAAACAAGGATTCCTAAAGACTTAGGAACCTCCAGCATTGGTTCATAGCTTGGACTTCCCTAAAGTGCATTGCATACACGTGTAAGTTTGTTTTGGATTCACTGCAGGGAGGAGTGAGGACCTGAGCATTTGTCCCAACTTTTAGATTATTTTCAATGTGCCTCTCATTCCTCTGGTAAATGTACCTCTCTTTCCTCATCCCAGCCCCACTCCTCCTGATCTGAATGACATGCTGTTTCATAGCTTATCCAGAATAATGCTGTAGCAAATTATTTGAGACTGTGAGTCACTTATTTGTCAGTTGACTGCTGAAAGAATATGCGATTGGCATCTCACAGTTTTGCTCATTTTAAGAGGTCTCTTTAACGTAAGGACAGATTTTATCTAAATAAATCAATTTTACAGGGAGATTTCAGCCATTGGATTTGTAGTAAGAAAGAAACTTTTTATTTATGACATTGGAAAGACCACAGCTGGGAATGCACCCATTAATAGACTCAAACAGATGGATTCTGACAAGTCCATGAACTATTCACACTCTTTTTTAGCAAATATTTTGCAGCAATCCCAACTTGCAAATGCTACTTCAGAAACAAATATGGAACTCTCTGTCTGTCTCAAGGCACAAAACAAAAGAGTGGTGAATGACTTTAAAATACTGTGGGTTGAATACGTATATGATATTCACTTGAAATTTAGGAAAGAGTGCTTTTAATGGAGAATAGTTATGCTTTGATGCGATAAATGTTTTGAATAAGTCATAGAGGATAGGGTGTCTTTATAGATGTAGTGAAGTGAGGATTTTCAGCAAAGGCTGGCACTGCTTTTTTCAGGAAACAAAAATATTTTCCATTTGTGGAAGTCACTGTCTGAGAGAAGGTAAATGCACATCTTCAGAAGAGCTCTCTAAATAAAGTGGCAGAAATAGAAGAAAACGGTACAATATGGGCAAGCACTAGAGGAGTTGATAGTTACAAGAAAACTGATGGGAGGAGGACTGCTGTGTAATAGTATAACTAGTGACTCAGATCATGTACTTTCAAGTAAAACCAATGTGTGGCACACATTATTTCTCTTCAATTTTTAAACTTTAATTCGTAGCTTTAAAATTTCACTGAACATCACTGTATTTCTGGTATCATAGGAAGATAAAAATGGCAACTGATTCGTCTTTTCTGTATTATTTATTACTTCATTCACCTTTACCATATCTTCTATTACTTTTCTCAGTTGGGATTTTCAAAGCCCCATGACAGCACTGAGCCCATCAACTGCCTTTGAACAGAGTGGGAAATTATATAGCCAAAAAGACAGAGTCAGCTTTCAAAATGTCAGTAATCGCCATTAACATGCATAACCAAACACACATACAATGAACCTCAGCCTGAATTTCTGCCATATGGTGAGGTGTTTGGGGTTTTGCCCAGTTTCTTTTGGGGCAAGAACTCTTACAGCTTCCTTATCAGTTAAAGATTTGGACCATTTTTTTCCTGCCAGTCACATTAAGGAAAATAAAGAGCAACTTCTCCAAAATCAGCAGAAACACTCTGGATTCTGATATAAGGATGGCTTTTATCATCCTGACTTGACTCACTCCATCACTCCTGAAAATAAAGAAGCATTAGTTCCTAGAGAGTCAGAAGCATATAGCTTTACAGCAGCTTGGCAAATGAGTATTTTGGTAATTACAGTTGCTCTCTATATATGTCCCTAACAGCTCCAAGTGCTTTTATTTCAGAACAAAGCTGATAATTTGATTATGGCCTTAATTCAGAAGAGCACTTAAATACTTTGTAAGTTTAAATGGTTAAGTGTTCAACTCATGTGGACTCATCTGTTTTGTCACATTTAACCTCCAAACCAACAGCATATTATTTTTTAAAATACTATCTATTAAATCAGTGTGATAGGATGTGTGAGTTCATCAGAAACGGGAAGGTACCAGAACATCCATATTTCTGTCATATTATAAAATAGAGGATACTATACCTAATCTGATTAAAATAGAGATCAAATACATTTCAGAGTCTAGGTTAGACAAGACACCACCAAATAAAATAATTGACTCTGAAACATCTGTTTCGTTTTCTACAAAACCATAAACATACATAATTACAAAACGGCCTAAGCTGTTTCTTTTGAAGGCACCCTAAACAACAAGGACAGCAGGACAAGTGTTGCAAAGCCAACACATACACATTAATCGTGGCATGGCAGCATTTTAAAGAAACTATCAAATTCAGAGGGATTATAAAACAGCTGGGATGAATTGTACGTAGGAACACCAGACTTCACAGAGCTGTTTTTTAAATCTCTGGATTCTAGGTCACAGCAGAGGCTATGATGCAGAGTGCTCGCTCTTTCACTCCTTCGTGTTGCTTTCTCTTAAGGGAGGATCATGACTTTTAGAGGGCTGGAACCATTATCTCTTCTTTTATGGAAAGGATCAGTTGGTGCAATCGTTAGGGATCTTGAAACTGGGAAGAAGTTTAGTGCTGTGACAGATCGGGCAACATATGGAAGGAAATAAGACGTTCTCCAGAGACAGATTAAGTTTTTGCCAAGGCATTTTATTGAAATTTTGGAAAATAAACAGGTCATTAATTGGGTCCAGATTTAGCTACTGCAAATTGTGCAAAGATGTTGCAAACCAGATGCTTTCCCCTATTTGTTTTTACAACCCTTTCTATTTATGGATGCTCTTTATTTAATGACTTATTTCTTTAATAGAGGGCATTGTTTTGCACCGGAAGTCGCGTCTCTCAATTAGTTTTGCCAGTAGAAGCCTGAGTAAAACATACATGTCCGCACAATTTCAGGGGACAAAACAGTCAGTGGTAACATGATAAGTAGGAAATAATCAGTAGAAAGTTGTGGAATACAGTAGTTTTTGTAAAGTTAACGTCTAATTCTTCCCTGGGTTCCTTAGCACATAGCAGTTTTCAATCTTGCTCTATGCAGACCCTGCTAGTGAAATGGTAGAGGCAAAAACACCTATCCCAAGGACAGCATCCTAAGACTGGGCTTGCTGATGAAGGTGTGAATACAATCCATGTCGGCATTTCCCTGGCTTTCCTGAGATATGCAGCACAGCCACTGATGTACCTCTCAGCCCCAGTTTCAACTTGATCTCCAGATCAAGGCTGGATCCCAAAATGGGAATGTAGCAGCCAAATCAGCTAAGCTGTACCAACTGACAGAAATACTTGAGAAAATAAATCTTCATTCCTTTTCCGTTTAGGTTTTGTTTAGTCCTTGGAGTACAGGCATTATGTTATGCTCTATTCACAGTCTTGATTCATGTTATAAATAACATACAGGGTGAAAAGCATCTGCCCTGACTTGAAAGCAGTGAGTCTAGTGGGGATGCCTTCTGAAAGGATTGAGCTAGTCACACAAGGACCTTTACAGTCAAGAGACAGAAATAGGTACCTCTGAAAGCAAGTGCTGTCATCCTGAAATAGGTGTGTGAGACAAGGTGGATGAATTGCCCTCCAGTGGTGCTTATTTCTCTCCATAATCCTAGCCAAGTGACAGCACCAAAGACGTGCCTGCATCAGTGACAGGTGGGGAAAAAGCCATCTCTTCAGCTGCCACCTGAGTGCATTTGATATGGAAATCAGTGAGCCACTAGCATTGCAGAAGTTTAATTTTAGAGATTGCTGCTTATAGCATCTCTGGCTTCGTTTTAAGGTACCTGCTCAAGTAAGCAAAGCAGGAGATCGAGCTGACAAGGCGTCTGTGACTTCAGTGGCACTTGAACATGCACTTAAAGTTACTTGTTCCAACAGTAACCAGCCAGTGTACCCGAACCTCGCATAAATGTATTCCTCCATTTCCAGATTATTCCGGGGAGGCAGATTGTGAATTACACATCTTTAGAAGACGTACCAAATTTATCGTAATAAAAGCTGTGTGATTTTATTTGTGATCCCTGACTGGTTTAGCTAAGCAACAATGGCAGCAGCCATGCAGATTTCATACTGCATGCTTTAAAGTGTGTTTTAAAGTTTACTTTTCAAACCACTGTCAAACAAACTAGTTAGTTAGTTATCCAATGTGTGAATATTTGTTGTGCTTGGTACCGTGTCCTCGGTCAGAGCAAAAGTCTGTCAGCCTCAGGTATCTTGTTTTTCATAACAGCTGCTAGTGGATACTTAGGAAAGAGTGTACGGACATGGCAAGTTTATGGTATGACCTCTTGGCTTCCACGTTTCAGTAAATAGTTCTTTGCTGATGTTGTTAACAAGGCTGCCAATTAGGAACAAAGTAAGAGGGAGTTTTATGATGTGACTGTACACTTCCTAGCTGAGTTACACCTAAGCTGGTGAGACACAGAGTCTGTTTCCCATTTGTAATCTTCTGGAGACGTGTAATACTTCACATCACAATTGCTATTTTAAAAAGTTATTTTCAAACCATTCACAGGTGTCACGGCCAAGGTTGCCTCCCTGTCACGTGAACTTTCACTAGTCTGAGCAAAGTGGGAACAAAGTTTATTTTTAAAGCAATACGGACTTACTAGTGGTTTGAAAGCAAAATGTTCAGAACTCCATTTGGTTTTAATTTATCATCCAACCTATTATGTTTGGTAACATATTTGGAACCAGTGAGTATATTATTTGTCATAAGTTCCTCAGGACATAAAAGAAGGAAAAATAAAGACTGAAATACATGAATCTCTGGTTCATTCTTTTGCAATCCAAGTACAGAGCACATACAAAGTACTTTAAAGCCAATTCTGATCTCAGCCACACAAGTGCGAATCCTGAACTTCTACAGGCTAATCAGCGAATTTGGGTTTGGAGTACAAGACCTCCACAGCAGCATGGTGCGGAAACTCTTTTTTTCAGGATCAGTTTTGCCTTAATTTCATGTCCTTATAGCTGAGAACAGCACTTACCTGTCAAAATCTAATTGAAAGAGAGGAGAAAAAAAAATCAGCAAACATAAACAGGACCAACCTTTTTCAAAGGTCAAGTGCAATTTCTGCTCTGCAATTTTTAGTTGCCCAACTTGAGATACTTCAAAGAGGTCTTATGTTCAGACTGAGGAAACCAACGCTCCCAGAAAGTCAGAGCTTTGCAAGTGTCATGGAAAATCGACCCAAGATGAGTAGTTCCTTTTGAAGGTTTTGGCCAAGGAATTTTTCCAGTAAAACTACATTCCATAAACATGGAGCAACACCTTAAGTAGACAACAACAAATGAGGAACACCGTGGGGTTGATTTGAAAGAGAGCTGTATATTCAGAAACTGGGACAGGGAGGAAGCCTGGTAGAGGGACTTGATAGGGTGCCAGGATAAACAGAGGGTAGACGGCAATATTTTCATCACGCTGGAATCGAGAAAGTAAAAAAGAAATTCACGGCTGGTATGGACTTTATCAACCAACTGTCTTGGTCTGCCTGTTTTGAACAGAGGGGGAATCAACAGAGGAGAAGAAGTCTTGGTAAGTGGTTGCTGGAGGAGGGAGGAGGATGTGCAAGGGAGTGTGTAGGTGTATAGAGCGAGAGAGGGGAGAGGTGGAGAAAGAGAATATGATCCAAGGCAGGACAGCTGATACGGGGTGGCAGGGGGAGAAGGAGGGAACGTCTGCTGGAGATTAATTCACCCTGCCTGCATTGCTGCAGGTTTTAGGCTCTCTCTGGTGCTTCCTACTCACTGGAAGCATTTTCCAAAGGCAGGCTGTGAGGCAGGAGGAGTAGGCTGCTTGCACTTTCTCAGGCGAAGCAGTGTGATGGCTGGTGAGGGAGCTATGGGAAGCCCTTTCCTCTGCATGGCTCCTGCTATTTGGCAGGCTTCCACTTTGTAAAAAAAAAAAACACCTGTAGCTTGTTGGCCAAAATGACTTTATCCAGTTAGATACATCAACTCTACAATGTCTGTATAGTGCAGTGCAAACCGTGAGTTTTAAAAAAAAAAAGTGCAAGAAAGAAATAGAGTCTAGAAATGGAAAGCTTAAGTTGTGCACAGAGCATTTGATTGCTGGGAGACAGAAAATCCTGATCAGGGACTTCTCCGATTCATGAATACCTATTTATATTGTAAACTGTTCCACTGCTGGTTTATTGTGGAAGGTCTGCCAGGGATTTTTGTTTTGTTTTGTTTTGTTTTAAATAAAATTATAACTGTTTGATACTCCTAAATCTTCAGATATGAAAAAATAATAATTTAGGATTAAAAGCTATGGGCATCATACATTCTCTTTCAGGCATACAGGGTGATTAATGTACTGTACAGAGCAATTGATGTAGATTATGCTAAATTCTAGCTTTAGGCGAGGGATAAGTGGTATATGCATGTCCCGTATTTCCCCTAGCTTCTTTATTTTTGAGGTTGCCATTTAGGCACCAGTATGGCTAAAATTTGCAGCCAGCTAAGTGTGCAAGTGTGTTAGTTGCACTTGCAGTGGCATGGTGGGTCAGCATTAAAGCTGGGCTAGTTACCAAATTCACTGCTCATCCATATTACTTTCCGTGCAGGGCCTTTTCTCTGGTTCTGGGAAGCCCAAGATGTTAATCTGGGTAAGGGAAGAAAACGTCATGTGCACCCTGTTCTCTGGGGCATGGGCAAGCACATACCCAGATGCCAACAGGGACAGACCTCAGCTCTGTGCTGGATTCAGTGCCCTCACTTGCCCTTGCAGGAACAGCACGGCACTGCCACCTGTCAGGCCAGATGGTCCTGCACTGTACTAGGGATGCTGGGTGCCACGAGGCTTAATTCAGTTTGCTTCATCAGGGAGATGGGAGAGGTGGAGGCAGAAAGGGTTACTGCAGCTTCTAAAGAGGGCCTCTCTCCCAGGAACAATTGCCACCCCACGTAGCCCAAACTCCCACCACACATCAGCCAAAACCCCAGCTTTCCTGGGTCTCCAGGGGATAGCTTTGCCGTACCTAGTGGCTGTCTTGGTGGTGATGGCACGGGGATTGTAGAAAAAAAGGAGACATTTTCACTGTTAGTGAACAAAATGCTTTATATCCATTCTGCAGAGTACTTCCTTGCATGCTAGGCTGCAGTCCAGCCCTGGAGTCAAGACCGAGCTTACCGATTAGTGCGTATTGCTCTGCAGAGCTGCATGTTCAAACACTGCATCCTTGTTACGCAGTATTTATAAGATCCGATAGTATGCATTTAGTAAGATATTGGGAAATCTGTGGCATTCTGCAAGTTTAGGCAGTAAGGGTCTCATCTGAAGGAACCCACTACAGGTGTAGGACCATTTTGAAGGGTATTTATTTTCTTCTTGGTTCATGGAGTTACAGTAGACTCTAGCCTGCCTCCAGTGGACTGATATTGCTTGTAAGGAAAATGAAACTGACTACAAAATTATATTTCCTTTTTTTTACATATAGGTACCAAAGTAGTTAAGCAAGGCAAAGATTACTGTTGGCAGTCAGGAAATTGGTACAGAGACAGGTTATACAACTTCCCTGAAGTCTTACAGCAAGTCACTGCCAGGTAGTCCTGTGCCCTAACCGTTGTGTCAGTCTGCCTTGCTGGACCAGAGACTGAAATCATGCAAAGAATATTCATTGATTACAAGGAGCCTGGAGAATTTGATGTTCCCATGCACCAGTCCCATGCTGCTGTGTTTGAAATAGTGTTGCCAAGAGCTATTCTGTTCTGTCTTGTTGGGTTTTTTTTTTTAATTTTTACAAAATCTAACTTTGACATTGTCTCTCTAGCACAGAGACACGAAAAAACCCTCTCTCAAAACCAGACCAAAATCTGAATATTTCCTCTCTTGCCCATTTCATCACCATGGTACTGGCGTCCTGTTGAAAAGAAAATAAATAGCAAAGCCCTCACATGAAGGCTGCAAAGGCATGAACCTTCAGCTGAGATAGATAGGAATGTTTTCCTGTGGTTCAGAGTGACACCAGCAGTAGGGCTGTGTAGGGATTTACAATGTATTTGGATAACATAAGAAACTAAGTTTATCTAAACACTTTCTTATGTTATCACTGTGTTATCCAAACACTTTGTTAGTGAGACTGGGAGATTAGGATGTGTGTTAGCCCACCACTACTTAAATATATTTGCACAGTTGTGTATAGATTTAGCAGATGGAGTTGTACTAAGGGTATAGAAACTACTTTTAGCTCATTCCTGTCATAATACTCTACAAATGCTTTGGCAGAGGAGGTCTGCCACCTGAAATGTCTTCCTCTCTTTTGACTTCTATTTTGACCTCTATTTATTAGCCAACTTTTTTTTTTTTTTAATTTACTGTTGAGAACCACTGTCTTTAGGGACTTCACACTGCGGGATGCTGGCTATTCTTGACTTGGGAAGAGTTCAGCTAAGGCCAGTGGAGTCTATATTCATACGTTGGTGTGGTCTGAGTGAGAAAAAATGTGATGTTTAAAACTGAACAGGAGTGAGACCATAGCGCCTAAATTAGCAGCCAGGCACTGGGTGAAACAACCAACCCCTTGCAATGACTTTACCCACTGGCCAGGAGCACCTGGTCCCCTCTAACCCCCTGGGAGAGCAGAATGGATGGGAAGTTGACATCCTCTGAGCTGGTCATTGTGGCCAACAGGCCACCGGCTTACACTTCACCAGCAAATGTGCCAAGAGGGCATGGAGAGGTTGTGTCCAGGGAAGTACTGGCTATTCTGCAGGCTCCAGCCACAAACCACAGGAGTGGATATTTTGATGCATTTATGCACTAGCAATGCTGTTAGGATGCCACTTTTATATAGTCCATGGGGTGGGTGCAGGCTGGTTAGCTCACGTCAGAATACAGACCAGTCACTCTGGGTCAGACCACAGCTCCATCCAACCCAGTATCGTGTGTCGGCCAGCAGGCAGTTGCAACTATTTTGGGAAGAATATAACACTGGGATAAGCATGTAGTGATGCTGTATATGTTATATATCCTACCCGCATTCATGTGGTTCAGGGAGGTCCTGAGCCACAAGCTGGAATTTTGTGCTTAATGGCCCTTGCTGGATTTTTCTTTCAGGAATTTGCCTAATCTTTTTTTTAACTCTTCTAAATTCTGGCAGCCACAGCATCCTCTGACAATGACTTCCAGGGGTCAGCTATGCAAATATGAAGAAATAGTTATGTTCGTTCATTTTGAACCTGCCCCATGATCGTTTCACTTATTGTTCCCAACTTCATTTACTGCAAGAAAAGACCCCAGCACTGCCAAGTGGTGGGCAGACCTTTGTAACAGCATAACAATGTTTGTTGGTTTGCTCTCAATTAGTTTTCTAAAAAGTTTTTAAATCCTCTTTGCTTTTTTTGTACCTACTGAGCACTTGCATTGGATTTTCATAAACCTGTCCAAGATCTGTTTTCTCAGTGATAATAGCTCCATTAAATCCCATCACTGTGCGCTGTGCACTGTGTACCTTTAGGGTGTTTTTTCTCTGGTACATTTATCAGTACTCAAAAGCTACAGTTTTAATGCCTTCTCAATCAATATTGTAAGAACCTTCAGTGTTTCCAACCAATTTCTGTTTTGACTTCCAGACTAATTTGGTATTTTCATTGCATTTTGCCACCTCACTACTCACTCTCTTTAAAAAAATCATGTATGGATAGTGGACAAAACAGGTTCCAGTGCTAATCTCTGTGGGAGTCCACTGGGAACCTCACCCCATTGTGAACATGGAATATTTATTACTACTTTTGTTTCCTGTCTTTAAGCAGCCATTAAGCCACAAGTGGCCTTTTCCTTTTTATCCCTAATAGCAGAGCTTCTTTGTGATCTCATGGTAGAGGATCTTGGAGGAGCCTTTTTCAAATCTGTTACTATTAATTTTGTTGATTTGAGATCCCTGAGCTCCTCTATGGGAGGACTGATGTGAGGAATCACTTCAGCTTTCTTGCTATGACCCTCATATTTTTGGCTTTTTGTATGTGTCCTTATTTCTGTAAGTTTGCCTGGGTGGGGCACTTACTGCACTTTTCCCTCTGCCATCCTTTGTGCCCATAAACGCACTACTGTTGTATTGAGCCTGCAAATAATTTCTAATCCTCTGCTTGTGTTAGAGCTGCCTTCTGTGGTTTGGCCAGGCCACTAACGCTTTTGTAATCAGGAGGTACATTTTATACTGGTACTATCCACTAAACATGCGGGTCTTAAAATGCAAATAGATAATCCTCTGATGCTGGAATAGGGGTGCTAGAACAGAGGAAAAAGGTATCATGTACTAGTCAGAAGCCTCTTCACCTGGTTTGAAGTTTGTCAAGGGTGTCTCTAAGCCTGTCTTTCATGTGTAAGAAGAAGCCTTGCTTAGCAGTATTCATTTTTAAAACTCACTATCAGACAGTTGACGTAGCAGCTGACTTGCCTCCAGAACACATCAGTATCGGGCTTTCCAGTGAAATGATCCTCTGTTGTAATGCTGTGCAGCTATTAGCTGCTTCCATCTCACTTCCCGGCGATGTCGAAAGCTCTGATAACCTGTTTTCCTTTTGCCCCAGTCCGATTCCTGGCAGCCCCAGACAAGCCGCAGAGCCTCGGTGCCCCAGCACAGCCTCAGGAAGACGGTCAAAGTGCTGCTGAGCCAGAGGGAAGCATTTCTGGCTGCTCTGGAGACCCTGCTGTTTCATGCCCTGTATAAATGAGTTTGCAGCCGGTAGTAATCCCAGCTCATCTCTCAAACAAACGTCTGCATTGAAACATAAAACATTTTTCCTAAACAGCAGGCAATGTCCTGATCCCAGAGATAGGATTCAAAACACGTGAAGTAAGTGAAACCTTCATCATAAACACAGCTTTGGGTTCCCTGCGTATAACTTTTTTCTCTTCCTAAATTTGAGAAAGGAGGAGTATTCTGCTGTTAACACATGAGCTGCTGTGCAGGCATCTGTAAAGGCAGATACAGGTAAGAAATACAAGATGTGTGGATAGGATAGGGGTAAGTTATGTAGGTAGGACTCCAATATAGGATATATTGCATATATAGGATATTGGAGTTTTGGCCATAATCCAGCAAACCGAACTATTCTTCTACCTGCAGAATTATAGAAGGGAATCCAGAGATCAACAACTTAAAAGCAGATGCCTGATTTTTTTTCTTCTGTGACTTGAAAACAAGAGTTTCCGGCTTCTTCTAACTACATGTCACTGATGTGAATAACAACTGTGCTCCTGCAGTGGTTGGGAAGCTGTGGTGTTCTCACAGCACCAGTGCTTTCAAATGAAGAGAAGCCATCAAGTTGCCATTTAATTTTAGATGTGATATAACAGGATAGGTGCAACTAACAATAAAAGGGAAATGGGTCACGGCAGGAAGATCAAGTGGCTGATTACTGTGTGAGAACTGCAGGTTCAATCCAAGCCCGAAGAACTCCACACCACGTATGACACCATGGACCTATCTCACAGTTATTTAGGAGGGGTGAATTATAAGACATGAGTAAGCGGTCACATATATATATATGTGAATACAAGTGGGAAAGTGCTGTTCATATCAATTTACCCTCAACTACCCTGCTGCCTATAGCATTGCCTCATGTCTATGTGAGTAATACTCTAAGGCCAAGATGGTGCACAGAAACGCAGGCTCGTTTTGCTCAGAAAAGCTGGTCATAAGTGGATAGTTCATTATAAGATATATTTTAGCATTTCTAGACTACGCTGCGCTGTTGTCTCCAGATGATTATGGCACCCCACTCTCAGTGAAATGGAAGCAGTTCTCAAGTACTGCGTGTGATACTTCGGTATATATGGATAGCCCTGAGGCAGGTTTTTTCTGCAAATAGTTTACTCTTTCCCTCTCCCACCAAATGCAATTTCAGGGAGAAAAGGTGGAAGAGAGACATAAAAATCAATGAACAGAAAATCAAGTGTTGCAGTTCTGCCTATGAATGCATACAGAGAAGAGTACGCATCCTTGAGTTGACTTTGTCAATTATACTAGTAAACACTGCACAGGTGTCAGTAGTTCTGTGCTTTATTAATAAACCTTTACGTGAAACTTCCTGATCTTCCAGAAAATTTCAGCATCCGTCGAATCACTGTTTGTCATGTTAGATGTCTAGCTGTGACACGTAGGTATTACACTATAGATACAAGTGTCGATATTTCTGATTCAGGTTTAAAATCACTAATTCCAGCTGTGGTTTTATGAAGGAATCTCCATTCCTGCGTGGATCAGTCGCAACATGGGAATGTGGGATTGGGTTTCCATCTCATGGCTGTGCTGCTGTCATGACAGGTAGCAATTTCAGGTGTGTGCTGGAGCTCCCCCACAGCCTTTGTAAAACACAGGGGGAAGCTTTCATCTTGAAGTGCTTTCATGAGATGCATTAGCATGAAGTTCAGTGTTGCTCTATTAACTATTCCAGAAACAGTCTGTAGACTGAGACTGAAATATTAATTAGAGCTCTTACATAACGGCTTAGGCTTCTGTAGTACTTTTTGCCTGAAAAATTGACGGCCAAAGGGGTTTCCTCATTTGAATGACGCATTTCTAAAAACAAGCAGTGAGTGTCAAGGCAGTCACTGAACGAGGAGACAGTCATTTTAGAAGTATGCAATGAGAACAACTTCTTTCCTCCACCGTGCACAACTTCAAGCACAGGAGCTTTCAAACGAGCACCGCAAGACCAGCTAACTCTTGTTGTTTCTTGTTTTATTTGACTACTATGTAAGTGCTGGACCAGAGCCAAAGAATTCAGCCTCAGCAGAGGCAGTGCTCGACAGCGCCGAGCCTGCAGCAGCCCTCTGGCTCTGAACTTGTGTTTGGACCCTCGTGTCCAGGAGGAAGGGAAAGTCACCGCCCTGCAATGGAGGCTTCTTATTCTGCCCTCTGTGACTGCTGAGATGGGCCTCTGGGGAAGCTGGGAGGGCAGCTCTGCCCTGTCGCTTACCCTCTGGCGGGGACGTGGGAAGGACGGGCAGCCACAGGGGCACTGGGGCTGGTGCTTTGCTTTCTGTTACAAGCATATAACTGGGCTTGTTGAGCCCTTAATGGACTTGTTCCCTAGTCAATACCTTACTCAGGCTCTTGCCTTGGTTTTTGTTTCTTTGGGCTGGCTTTTGAGGCATTACATTTCTATTAAACTGAACATTCCTAGTCTTTGGAAATATTGCAAGGAAGAATGCAGAATCCCATTAGCTGAAAAAGTCAATGCATTTTCCAACAGAAAAAGAAATCCCTATGAAAATTTAAACAGAGTGCTATGAAATGTTAATAATTGCTTTTCCCACTAGCAATAGCATTTTATAAGCAGAATTAGATCAAAGGACTGTAGATTAATCAAATAAGAATTTCCCCGCATGGTGGTAATGTCTCTTTGGATAAATACTGTGCACACCATTGACACTCGGGAGTCTCTGGGATATTTATTCTTCAAAAGACAGCAGCTGAGTGACTGACACACTGACTTGGCAAGCTGGGGTGGGAATGGAAACCATCCCTTCCCTGCTGCTCAGGCTCTCTCCACTTGCACCTGTGCGGCAATCCTGCCCCTCTGCTTTGCACAGCAAGCAAGGGAGGAGATGGGTCATTCCCGCTCCCTGGCTGCCAGTGACCAGCCCTGTTTGGGAGTGTGGGTGGTAGCGGTGCCACCTCTTTTGTCTTGAGTTTGAAGTCCCTGCTGGGAGTCTCACAGAAGACCATACCACCACGCCTGGAGTAAAAACCAGCAAGTACAGGACTTGTGGGTGCTGTGGATGGTAATAACAGGTAATGGAGGCTTTCAGTCTAGAGCATTCATTTTAAATTTCTAGTACCCGGAATTATATTTCTCCATTTTATGGCACTGCAGAAGTCCCACGTCGATTAGGAATAAAATTCATAAGGTGTAATGAGAACAGACTGCATTGCAGTAAAACCCTGCCCTAAGGGGTTTGCACAGAGCGAAATTTTAATGAATAATTGTGAATGAGACAACTGTCCTTTCCCCCCTCACATTTCGGTGGCTACCTCTGCCCTTGCAAGCTAGCCTGACCCTGTCCTTTGCGAGCAGGCAGGTCCCAGGCAACGCCACCCCACAGCCCTGCCCCGGTGGGCAGCCTCATCCAGGCTGGGGGTGGGAGGAGAGCTCCATCATACAAAGGTGCGTCGTGACATATTGTTGGCCTCAAGGCTGGGGAACAGGACGCAGACAATAATGTCACCGCAGGTAGGTGTCCAAGTGGAGTCTGGAGAGGTCCAGATCGCCCATGGGTTGGGATGGGGGTTGACCCCCTCCTGCCCGGGGCTTGCAGCCACTCCAGCAGCGCTGTCGGCTCCCCCTCCCCCAGCTTGATGCTGGCCTCATGGGAAGGGATACGGATTTGGGAGGTGGCAGCATGGTTCCTGAGCTGTGCAGGATCTGTGCTGGCTGGCCACCCTGCTGCCTCCCCTCTGCCTTCCCCTGCCCTGCTGCCTGCACATGGGTTTTGGCAGGAGCCCGTTCAGCCAGGTTCGTGGAAGAGCCTTCTGAGTCACCGTCATTTCCAGTTTTGTGATCCTGTGAAATTGATCTCCAGGGCTGTGAAATTGATTCCTGTGGGCCAGCGGTGCTTGTATCAGAAACTGTCTTGATCACAAAACTCTCTGGCAAGAGCTCTGCTCCCTTAGAAATCAGCTCATGCTAGGGGTCTATTAAACAAAATATTGGTATTTTAAAATGTAATGGAAAATTATTTGACAGGCATACTAGGAGGGCATTTTCGGTATATTTTTACTCAGATTTGCTGCCCATTTGCTGATAAAAATGGCAATGTGCTGCTTCCATTTGATTAACTAAATAAACGGCATGTTTTGCAAACTCAGTGGTTGATATGTAAGACTGAATGAAAACAGATGCCCCTCTGTCTGTTAAAAAAATCAAAAGATGTTATGGAGAGGAACCTGAAGAACAGAGAATCTCTCCACCCCCCTCCCCTCCTTCAGGTTGTGACCGTTTCTCAGTAAGACTAATATTAGGGACTCTTGGATTTTGTTTAGTGCCGAGTGCCTGCTGCTAGGCGTTGTTGATTTTTTTTTTCATCCCAAGTGCTTCATTTGTTCCAGCACTTATTGTACCGTGTGGTTTTGGGGATTCAGACAGCCCTTCCGTAAACGGACTTTTTCTTGGCAAACAGGGGTATGATTTTTAGAAAACTAGCGAGGGCATCTTCTCCAGAGATGAGTCGACAGCTGGGCGGCGTGGAGCGGAGGAGGAAAAGGTTTTCTGCAGCCCTGCATACTCTAAAACAGGCATTCCTGAGTGTCTTCAACTTTTTCTTCTTTGCTTTCGGAAGTGGCCCGGTGCAGCCCCTCTGTGCTGGGTAAGCCCTGTCCGCCCGGGGGGCTGCCGGGGCTGGGGCGGGCTGGCTGTCCCACTCCGGCAGCCTCCACTTGCACAGGCTGGACTCGGAGCGATTGGCCCGTGCGGATCATGTGGGAGAAGCAGGAATCCTGAGTTGTAGCTTTTGGCACTCCTTTTTCTTTTAAAGCGCTTGCTCTTTTCAGCTCCCTAGGGCTTGTTGCCTCCCTCCTTTCATTATCCTGATTATAATCAGGAGTAGCCACAGCGGAGACTGACGGAGTGATTTTAAAGGAGCAGAGATGTTTAAGCAGGTGCCCAGGACTTCGGGCACAGGCTGTTACTACCTAAACTCGGTGTCACCTGAGGGCCAGGAGATGTACTTGCGATTCGATCAAACCGGCAGGCGCCCTCCCTACAGGATGAGCAGGATTCTCGCCCGTCACCAGCTACTGACGAAAATTCAGCAAGGTGAGTTACTGGCAGAAGCTCTCCTTAGCCTGGCGTTGTCGCAGGGTCTGCAGGTCCCCTCTTTCATAGGAGAGCAGGTTTTAATGCCTCAAATAGCAGGCTTTTTTCCTGTCTCCATTCTGAACTACTCTGGCTAGAGTCAGAGTTTGAAATAGTCATTCATACCTTTCTGTTTCTACACATGCACACGTAATACAGAGAACCAAGCGGAAAACGCTAGTGCATGATTAGCTATTTAACTAAATTATCTTTTAATTGTAAACTATGCGGTATCTTAGGTGCTGAAGTTCATCTTTTCCGACTGGCAGAGCAGTTACCGGCAGCAGTACATCTGCTCTGATTGCTACAGGTAAAATCTGCCCATGGTAAAGCACAGAGAGAGAATAGATGATCATCCAGTTAAAAACAAAGCAGAAGCCCAGAGCGGTTGAAAGAAGGCAGCTGGGATAACATCCTTTGGCAACAACCATGTGTAACTGTCAGAGGATTAGAAAACTTGTCACATGTCCTTAAAAATAATTGCTGACTTGGCTTTCTGCAGATGCTTATGCAGTTATCTAGGCAGCCATTACAGATGTATTGATTTTTTTTTTCTGAATATATATCTACGGCACTAAAGCTAAATGCAGATTGGCCTCAGAACAAATCCTTTGGCCTGTGCGTGCAATTTAAAACCATCTTCAGAATTGTTAATGCAAAGATAAAAAAAAAGCCAACTGTACAGATTTTTCCAGATTAAAAAGCAAATCAATACATAGTATTGTATTGATCATAGTTTTGTGTAGCATCCTGTTTCCAAGAATACCAGTTTCCAAAGTGGATGTGGTCCTACATGCAGAAAAAGAGTATGTCATGTATTTGTCACGGAAAAAAAAAAAGTCGTGAAGATAACAGTCACTTTCTTGACAGCTTGCAAAAAGATGTTTGATTCTGCTAACTAGGGGTAGGCATAGAGTTAACATTGTTTACTGTCATATCTGGCAAATATCACAGAAATTGTGAGCTTCTGACCGGCAGCAGTTAAATGGAGTGGCTATTTCTGTGTGCTGCTTTCCAGAAAGATTCTTTATATCCGTGGCTGTCAAACTCTGGCAGAAGTACAGGGATATAGCGATGAAACTTTTATTGCATTTATAAAGAAAACAATACATGATTCTTTGCCCAGCTTTTGAAAAAGATGAAAAAGATAGTTTCTGTGGCAATTAGGAAAACGTAGTTGTTTGCAAGGCAGTCTCAGGAACTGGTCGTGTTTGAAGGATACTGGTCCTCACTGCAGCTCTAATTTCAGGAAGGATATTATGTCATTCTGGGTACCCAGTGTACAGCCTGGATTGAATGGAAAGAAAGGGTAATTGATTTCTCTCCAGGTTTATTTGAAAATGTTTTGGGTGCAGTGCTAGTACCAGCTTAATTTTCAAGCAGCAGCTGTGGATGAGATGGATTAACACAACTCCTCTACCTGTCATGGTGCTGTTTAATGTTCCCTCTCGTAACCCATAACCCATCAGCTGTCCAGGATAGCCAGGGCTGCCAAACCCACCCGGCAGTGCCGAGGCTTTTGAAAGGCTGTGTGGTGGGACAGGGAGGAGTTTCCGAGCTGTAACTTTTCTGCCTGCAGCTTGTTGCATGGATGGTCAGCCTGTGGTGAATAACCTCTGCTGCCCTGCCTCAGCTTTCCAACCTGTCCCACACAGAGCTGTGGGAAATGGTGTTTGTATAGCGCCTTGATAATATGATATATGTTACAGTTCAGCATATGAAATATTTGTGTATTTCGGATCACTAAGAATACATTGTTGGTTCCTTCACTTCTTTTATTGATGGAAAAGTGGGGACAGAGTCCACTGTTGGTTAAGTGTCAGTTCATTAGCAATGATGAAATTATGTGTGCAAATATGCACTGATGTCTGTGTTTGAGTCCATATGTAGGAATATACACATCTAGTAGAAAATCATACGCAAGGTACACATTTTTTCTGCAGTGCCCCAACTGCTGAATAATAATGTTGTTACAATAGGTGCGTTAGTAATACCAAAAAAGCTAAGTCTAGCTGGTATATCTCAATCTGAAACTTCCAGTTCACACTCTGGATGAAACCCTAGACCCATCAGAGTGACTGACAAGACTTTTAGGAGGGTTCGCTGGGTGAGTGTGTCTCCCTCTGTGCCTGCCTTATTCAGACTGTAAGCAGTGTGAGGGTACTGTAGTCGGTCCCAGTCCCAGTCCCAGAGGGTACTGGAAGAGTACTGTAATATGGATGGAGGAATCAGCCTGTCCCGTTAGAGGTGAGTGAGTTCTACCCCACTGGCAAGCGGGATTTGTTACTAATGGAGTGCCACAGAACAGTTTATCAAGAATGTATTAAAAAGTAAATCAGGAGATGGAAGATGAAAACCAAAACTTGCTTTCAGTCACCCAATTGAGTAAAGCATGTAAATCATTATTTAGTCTCCTTGAATTCGTATGTCCTTAAATCATACATTTTAAGGCCACTAAGACAATGCATTTGAATGCTGCTACCCCAATTCTTGTGTTAACACCTCCCCATGTAACCATTGTTTGAATTATAGCGTATGTTTAGAAAAACATCCAGCCTGCATTTTAATATCGCTGGAACGGTGAATCCTGCCTGGTTAATTGCTTTGCTGAAAACAGATCTGCCACATGTTTAAGTGCTAAGCTGCCTTGGGGCTTGTTTGAATACCTGTTCTCTACTTATTGTGCAGATATTTTTCAGTTGCTGTTTTTCCAACTGGAGGCACCCACAGTAAGAAACACTGAAGTTTTTACATCAGGGATATTTTTCCTTAGTGAAAGGAATGATTTACAAAATCACAATGTATACAATTTACAATGTACAGAGCAGTCAAAGCTTCCATTCCAGGATAGGAACCTGGTTCGCTAATGCAGTGTAATACAAAGTGTTGCATATACTTCTGTCTTTTCGGTCATTAGCTGCATGTACGATTCCAAACGATGCTAAATTAGTCTATCATACTGTGCAATACAACGTTTCTTCCTCCTTTAAAAACACATTTGCTGAAGAAGCTTTCCCTTGTATTTTCCTTTGGTGTTAGTTAAAAATAAACTAAATGAATCATTAGAGGAATTATACTATTTAATCATTTCTAAAAAGAAAACCACCACAAGGGAAATGAAAGGAACTAGACTGTTATTTTAATCAGATCATACTTTGAAAGTCCTAAATATTTGGTTTATGTACACCACCGACTCCTTGAGGCAGAATTATGTGGTAGCCTGTGAATGTGAGTAGTAATTATCTGTCTGATATTAAATAGGTATTTTCAAAATGTGATCTTTTGATGATTCCCTTTCCCCCATAAGCCCGTTAGTTTCCACGCTGAAGGGGACACATGCCTCAGCATAAAGGAACAGGGTGTAGCATGTTTGGTCTGAGGTATTTATTCAAACTGTGTATGCAGTAACTGTATGAGAATTCATTAATGATTACTCATGTTCTCTTTAAATAAATAAGGTGGTGACTTTCAAGAATTTTTATTACATACAGTCATAGAATCGTTTGGGTTGGAAAAGACCTTTAAGATCACCAAGTCCAACCATTAACCTAGCGCTGCCAAGTCCACCACTAAACCATGTCTCTAAGCACCACGTCTACACGTCTTTTAAATACCTCCAGGGATGGTGACTCAACCATTTCCCTGGGCAGCCTGTTCCAATGCTTGACAACCCTTTTGGTGAAGAAATTTTTCCTCATATCCAATCTAAACCTCCCCTAGTGCAACTTGAGGCCGTTTCCTCCGATCCTATCGCTTGTTACTTGGGAGCAGAGACCAACACCCACCTTGCTACAACCTCCTTTCAGGTAGTTGTAGAGAGCGATAAGGTCTCCCCTCAGCCTCCTTTTCTCCAGACTAAACAACCCCAGTTCCCTCAGCTGCTATTCATAAGGCTTGTGCTCTAGACCCTTCACCAGCCTCGTTGCCCTTCTCTGGACACGCTCCAGCACCTCAGTGTCCTTCTTGTACAGAGGGGCCCAAAACTGAACACAGTATTCGAGGTGCTGCCTCACCAGTGCCGAGTACAGGGGCACGATCACTTCCCTACTCCTGCTGGTCACGCTATTCCTGATACAACCCAGGATGCCGTTGGCCTTCTTGGCCACCTGGGCACACTGCCGGCTCATATTCAGCTGGCTATCAACCAACACCCCCAGGTCCTTTTCCGCCGGGCAGCTTTCCAGCCACTCTTCCCCAAGCGTGTAGCGTTGCATGGGGTTGTGATCATGACGACATGAGTCACAAAGTTGTTATTTCTTTCAGAGTACATGGCTAAATTCAGTGGAGAACAGAAATGTAAAAAGTAGCTGTAGGTAAACAGAAATGAAGAATTAAGGCCATACTCTGAAAATGTTAAATTGAAATCATTGGCTGTACAGCACAAGTAGAGTGTAAGTCAAGGTGAATGAAGCCACATCTGCCCCTGCACAGCTAGGCATCACCAGTGAAGAAATGTCCCTATTCATCTACAGCAGAATTTGATTCTTAGGCTGCACTGTCAGTAAGAAAATAATATGAAGAAGTAAATGAAAATAAGACAAATTCCTATTCTCAGTGAGTAAATTCCTTCCCACAGTGAGTAACACTATGTGATTTGTCTCAGTTCATGTCCACAGGCAAGAGCAGTTGAAGAGAATCATTTGATGGAGCGATCTCAAAGCCTACTATAACTTTTCAATGCAAACTCTCTGTTCAACACTCAGCAGATATTTTATAGTCTCATATGTTGCAAGTTCAGTTTTGATCTTTTATGAGTACCATTACCTCTGTGTCACCTGCATTTGTCTGGTTTGAGCGCGCGTTAGAGGTACAAACAAATGCTCATTTCTGTCTACAGTCTTCTCTTTGGAGCTAGTTCAACATGTTTAAGTTTTCTCTTTTCTAAGCACGAGTACAGTTTGTGGAAACTGTTGTAGAGGGATGTAAGTGACTTGGCAAAAAATTGTGCATTTTATGTGACTTTAAATTTCAACTGTTAATGTAAAACAAACCAAGTATCAGCAATAGACAGCTGTAATATACTCCCATACTCAAAAGGAGAACTTGGAACTCATGTAGAGTGAAAATGTTCCAGTCATAGTCTGCATTAAAAAAGCCTGGATCACATTCTGGATGTGCACACAGGTATAGAGTACTTGTCCATCCCTGGAGATGGGAAACAAGATACCATTATGGAATTAAAGACTGTGGTTTTGTTCAGACATACAGTGAGAACAAAATACGGTTGTTCAGGCAACCTGAACCATAGCATTTCCCTCATTCTGGATGCTGGCCACTTTACCTACACATCTTTAAACCTCATTGTCTGAATGCAGGAAAGTAAAAGATTAACCAACAAGATTCAGCCTTGGTGGTAATGATACAAACACCCCCACTTAGGTCATCTCCGACCAGTGCCAATGACTTACTGCCTCTTGAGCTTGTGGGGTAACCCCTGGCCGTAGCAGTTTGTACTTCACGTTCAACCCCCGGTGCATTCACTTGCAGCGGTCCCATGTCTGCGCTCCAGCCCAGGCATGTAGGAGAGGACCGGTCTGGGGCCAGGGTGGCCTGGGGCACCAGGAGGAACATCCTCAGCTGCAGAGCTGCCTTGCAGACCTCAGCTGGACATGGTCCGTCACCCTCTCCAGTGTCAGACCCGTGTGGGGCAGGCGTGTGCTCACAGCAGAGGGATCTTTGGGTCCGTTAAACAATATGAAGTCTTGACTAACTCTGTGAAAACTGTGTTTCTTACAGTATCTGAAGGTCTATTAGAAACTGAGACCCTACATCACATGAAGCGTCTTCACCATCATCTTTCCTTCCTTATGCACTCTCTTTCCTCAAGTCCTTAGCCCTAAACTTGGATAAACTTTTCAATTAAGTTGTAGGATTTCTTTAAACATTTTTTTTTCTAAACTTGTACTCTGAAATGGTTGAAGTATTTGTGTGAAACTTTCACACAAAAAATGTGAACATCCTGAGGGGTATTTATAAACTCAAAGTGCCTGGAGGTGTGTTTACTAAAAAAAAAAAAAAAATGGTAGTGCGAAAGATTGCAGTCCAGCTAATAAAGGTTTAACAAAGTTGTACTTCACAGACAACAGGACATTTGAAAGGGAGAAACCTTCACTGGAGCCACTACCTGGCAAAGAGGTTCAAAAGCTGAAATTATCAAGAAATATCTGTGTGGTATGTATCAAGAAATGGGCTTTGTGATACTGCAGATCAGACTCGATGATAGTGATTCTTTCTGGCCTTATAACTTCACAGCCATTGAGTGTTGGTGACACTTCTGCTGACACGTGCAGGTTGGACACGAAGACGGAAGTCTTGGCTCTTCTTTTAAGTTAGGGGACTTTTGCTCTCGATTTCACTGAAAGCAGGATTTCAGCCAAGGTGAAATCTTGAGACTTTTTTGTTTTGAAATTGTTTGTGGTGAAATGAATAGCTGTAGTTGTGCTATATATCTTCTGTACTGATCACTGAGGAGATATTTAATTTTCATATTAACCCTATTGTATAATTAGAGCCAGTAATGTTAACAGACATTTAATCCAATAAATGCAGGATGTATGCTCAATAAATGAATCATTAGTGTGATAATAATTATATTTTTTAGTTTAAATTTAGAAGAAGTAGTGATAAGTCACTGGGGTATATAAAATGGTACATAACAGAAGTAAAATAGAAATTACTCACAAAAACAGATTAATTAAAAGAATCTGTACATTGCACTTCTGTTACTGGGAGACTCTTATGTCTGTATTTATACATAAATCCCTGAAAATAAAGTGCAGTATTTGTGCCCTGAGCATCGTAAGTGTTAATTTAAAAAATCTGCAGTTTTAGGTTCCAGCCAGATACTGTTTTTCTCTCCAGGCAATAGATACTTATGGGCTTTTATTTTCTCCATTTTGGTTCAAATTGAAACACTGTGGCATCATTGATAGCATCTTAGCCATAGTCATTGTTTTTATCTTACTTGTATCACAATATTCTCAGACTTTTAGTTGTACTTAAACAATTACATGAGCTGTTTCATATAGGGCATCACATATACTTAGATGAGTGCCTAAGCCTCTAATGGAAGGGACTGAGATAACAGGTCCCTTGTAGTTAGGTTATCATTAGGTTATTAAACAATTGTCCATAGTTAAGTTTGTTACACCTTGCAATAGCTGCTTTTGAGGGTAAAATGCTGAATTATATGGCCCATGGGCTTGATCCAGTATGTGCTAGTTGTGTAATTTATTATTTATACTTATTTTACAGGTATTTGAATGTAGGCAAGTCAGTAAACCCTCATCTTCCTGCCTCGTAAAATTCTCATGTGTGCGCTTTTGCTTAAAAACCTGTTGAGTTTCTCTTCAGGTTCAGTTCAACAGGTCAGCTGAGCTTTCTAGAGCAAATCATCACAGCGCTAATTGCGCACCATAATATAGTGGGGGAGAGGAGGGCTTGAGCGCCTTGAGCTAGAAGCTAGAAGATATTTTAGAGCAGACAGCATGATCAGAGAACTTGGGAGCATTATGGCTTAGCTGAAAAGAATGTGCATGACTCAGTCTGAAAACACGTTGTGGCTTTTCGTCTATCATCTGTTACAGGACTGAGGAGGTTAATTCTACCGGGAGAAGAAAATCACTCCATAACACTTCAGACTACATGGGGTTTTGACTAACATACACCCGCAGATGAGCAAAAGTTTCTGTCCTTGTGATAAGTTAGGTGAACTCAGAGAAATAACTTAGTTTAAAATATGGGCTGCACAGTACATCTTAAGTAAATACCATCTGCCAAGCGTGGAAGCTGCCTTGCTGGAACATACCAGACGTTTTGCTTTCCACTCAAAGTCCTTTGCCAAAGAAGGACTCAGTCCTGCAACTTACTCAGATGAATCTTGCTCTGTACTAAAGGAGCAAAATAATAAATCCTAATAATGTCAACTGGTATTGTTTTAATGAGCCAGATATTACAGGCCTTTGGCAATAGTTGTGCTCTCTCTTAATAGGATTGTGGTTGGAGGAAGGTCTGTTTGTGTGAGCAAAGTTTTCAGAATTTGGAAGCAAAATCTGTAGATACATATTTATTGTTTTCTCTCTCATTTAGTCCTAATGGCCTGAAGGGTATCTGACTTTTTTCCCCCTTAATGTGTCACTAGTGTCTCTCACGGTTTGTTTACTTTATTGATTGTGCCGTGTTTATTTCTAATTCTCCATCACTTGAGTGATTTCGGAGTATGGAAAAAAGCAGTAAATTGAAAGTGGAATCTCTACATTTCGTTCTAGCTCTTACCCTCTTTAGTCACAAACACATACCTGCCAGCATCCCCCACCCCCCAAACCTGCCATCTTTCTGGGACGTTTCTCAGCTTCCTTCTTGAAATCACATTTGCAGGAAAACATGACACCGTCTCATTAAGGAAAGGCATTTCCTTAAAGGCTGCAGTACAGCTTTTACTGCCAAACGTGTCTAGAAGCGAGGATGATAGTGCAGCTTTCACTCTTCTCTAACACTTCTCTACAAGAGAGCTGCCACCTCTGCAAACCCCCCAGCAAGTCCTGAACCCTGTGGTTTTTCTCTAGATCTCTAACAACTCTTTCCCCTTCCTTACTACATGCACCCTTTGGGCCAATTCTTCAATGTGGATTACCCATGTTATCCACAAGCTCCTGCTTGAAGACATTAGGTGTTAACACATCATGTTCCTGTGTCAGTACTAGGCTTACGGCAGTAAAATGTCCCTCTGAGTCTGAGTGGGCATGTCTGTACTGCTAAATAAGAGTGATGGGAGGTGAGCAGATGACTCCCTGGCTCTGTTTTGGCCTTCTCCAGCTAGGTCAACCCAAAGCAAGTTTATGGGAGAGAGGACTAGTCCTAGGTAGCGTGGACATGAGCCGAGCAATGCCACTTGATCAAAAAATCGGGAATCAGGCAGTCTTTCATTGAGCGGTGTAAACGTAGCCACCCTTTCCACTGCCACAGAAGATATAAAATGAGGAAAAAACTTGCTCCACAGGTCAAAAAAATCTAAACATTAATGTTTCTGTAGTATTTACCTCAAGAAAGGTAAAAATTTCTTGCTGTAATACAATTTTTAATGCGCTGAAGTTTCTGAAGAAAGTATGCAAAAGTAAATGTATCTTATTGTGAACTGCCTTTCCATTCCTGCATAAATGGGGAAGTAAATTCTGTTAAAAAGCCAACTACTTAAGTCTTTTTGATTATTTCGTACTGTGCAGCAGACAGTTCACATTAGCTAACCACAACCTCGTTCTTCTTCTTTTGAAATCAATATCCTAAATTTGTGTAAAATCAGAACCTGCAAAGACTACTCCAAATAATTAGATCATATTGCTCGTCCCAATAACTGCAACATCATCGAGCGTCCTTCCAAAGGACCTAAGATCTGAAAAGGGGCGAAAGATGTAAGACAACTCTAGATTTGAGAAGGAAGAAGTGTCTCTGTCAACACTGGGATTGCACAAGCGTAGGACTCGTATGAAAGGCACAGACCTTTTGCATCCTTTTAGCTTCAGGAAGCGGCAGAATGATTAGTTTTTCCTAGCCTCTAACTGGTATGGGAGTGGGAGTCTGGACAGGACAAGACTCAGAGCCACACAATGTGGCTTTTTCATAATATATTTGGCAAACTCGAATGTTCTGTGGGATGAATCTAAGTTTTGTGTCTTTAATTGCATCTGATGGCAGCAGCTGAGTATCTAATCATTTTGTAACTTCAAAGATAATGGCTTTCTCTTCCTGCAAACATTTGTCTGGGGGGGATAACATAAAATCCAAAAGTTAATGTTTGGCACAGATGATGAGGCAGTAAGCCCTTGGCTTTTAATTTTTTTCCTTTTTATATTTTTTTAATATATATTTTTTTATTTATTTATATATATTTCTGAGGACGTATTAAAACTGCGATTTCGTCAGCTTCACTTCATTAAAAACATGGCGGTCTGCCTAGGTCTTATCCAGAGTTAAAAGGAATTTCTTTTCTTTTAAATTCAGCAAGCATCAGACTATATCTAGTTTAAAAGTCCGTTCCAAATTATTCAGAATACTTTGTCCAAAACTGCTTTATCATTCAAACTGCTGATTCTGCATTAAAACCAGACACCCCTGCCAAAACCCAAGCCATTGCAGCAAAAGCTGCATTTCATACTGCTGCCTGAGTGATGTAGCCTGGATCGAATAATACCGGCACTGATTCATGGCTGGGATTATTATATCTTCATCCAGCACTTCATGCCGAAAGCCAGAGCTGTCTTCATCCTGCCGATGGCCGTTCAGACATCACGTGAGTGGTGCTGCCTAAGGGAATGCGTGGCTGTGGTTCATCTCTGAGCTACTTCAGGCCATCCCTCCCCAGCAGCTCATGGCCCTGACATCCTCATTGAGGGGCCATGGGTGCCGGTGGGAGGTGATGGGGTGCCCTAGCACCTGCACATGGGGCACGAGGCTTTGTCTGTTCAGACCAAGAATGATCTATCCACCAGTAGCTTCTGAAGGAAGGAAAAAATTTCCGGTGACATTTTCATTCTCTTTTATGTGGAGCTGTATTTAGATGGTGCTGGTGCCAATCATGTCAAACGCTTTGTGTCTTTTGAGTTTTCACTCAACTGCATAATAAGCATTTCAGCTCCCTGGTGCATAATGGCAGTGTTATTTGCTGAAAGTCTCATTATTTCAAGTGGCCTCTTATTTTAAGATCAATTCATTAGTTCTGGCCTCTGAAGTTTAAGAGGAAACAATTTCAGTTGCTAAAAAAAAATCTAAATTAAATTTTTTTTCAGTAATACTTACTTTCTCTAATACCAGGTTCTAAAAGTCTATTTTAAGACTGACAAAGCAGATGATCCATATTTCGAGGCTGTAATCTGGCTTCTGACATCCATGGCTGAGTTGTTAAGCTGGGCGAGAGAACTGGACTATTGTTGAGGGAAATTTAGTACCTTTTCCGTTACTTGGATTATATTTTTAGTCTGAGAGTGCAAACCACTTTGTACCTCAGGTGCTCACGGAAAGCCAACAGCAATGAGAGCAGCAAGGAGGGGTCACTTACATTCCCATTAGCCCTGTTGTACACTGCTACCTCCCACAGTCGCTAGTCCAGGGGCTACTCTTAACACACAGGGGGTGGCCTAGAGCCCAGTGCGTGTCCCAAAGCCCACCCATGAAGTACTGCTGTGGCTCCGTCACTGCTGGCAGCCAAGGTTGCTGGGGGATGGAGCTCAGGTGCATGGACATGAGACATCAAGTGGACACATTCCTTATATGAGAGCAGAGTAAAATCATACTGGGTGATTGGACTATGATGTAGAAGTTGAGCAGCCAGAGTTTGCCTGGTGTTATCTGTCTGTCTGTCTATCTATCTATCTATCTACCTACCTTTGTATAGGTATTTGTATAGATATTTATATAATTTTATAAGCCTAAAAATTAGATTTCTGAGGGCACTAGGCACTCTAAGTACAAAGATTTAAACAGTTCACCGTTGCTGGAAGTTGCAATGACCCAGAATTTTCTCATCCTCCCAGAGCGCAGAGAGCACTGCTCAGTACCAGACCCAGCAATCTGCCCTCATCTTTCTGCAGAATATCCTGTCAGCTCGTACAGGTGTGAAACAAATACAATTCTGTAGTCATTTAACTGATTTATATTCAAACTAAGATTTCAAAAATTATAGAAATCAGTAGTTTTGCCCCATGCAACTATCATTTCACCATCCTGCTTTGCTTTATTCTGACAGTACTCCTCTCTGCACTTTTCTGGCACTGGGGGAGCTGGTCTCCAGAAAGCTTCATTCATTAACTCTCTGATAGCCTCCAATTGGGACCACTGGCGAGGGCTGCTCAAGGCATGCTTGTCTGGACTGGCTCTACAAACAGCAGCCTGCAAAATGTGTGATATGGAAAAAAGAGTGGGTATTACTTTATCAGAGCCCTGATTTGGGAATGTTTCCTGCTTCCTTGACAATAATGGTATTTTGGACTAGTCATGCCCTGAGATCAGAGGCTTTGATTCAAACCAGTTATTTTTTCATAACTAAGCACACAGAGGTTATTCAAGAAACTATTCACTTACTTGACTTTAACCAAGTAATTATGTGTTAATCAGGAATGGCTCAGACCTTTGAAGTTGCATTGTTCTAGAAAGTTGTGTTTTGGACCACTTCTGTAGAAGACTTTGATTAAGAAAAATACTGCATTGCTGTTGGACTCTCGTTGGGCATAGGGCCTAAAGTTGTTGTACAAGCAGGAACACAGTCTTTACCAGCCACCGCGTATGAAGTTACGTGAGAACTAGAGGAACACTGTAGTCTAAAATCCTGGAAATATCCCATCTTAAGGCTTCAATGAGGACCAATATAAAACTACTGGCATTTTAAGTGTAGCTCTACAGAGCCATTTACTCCCCACACTGGCAGGGCTTTTTATAGCTCCACGGTGCCTGCTGGCTGATTCTGAGAGCAGAAAGTTTTTCAAAACACGCTGGTCCCAATAAAGAGAGCCTGTAGCTTTTAAAATAGAAGCTGAATACCGATTATACAGAATTTTAAGGGTAAGTGTGCGTATGTTTTCTCGTTCAGCAAAACATTTCTGTTATTACAATGCTTTCTTCCTCCTGAGCACCTGAAGCTGACAGTTAACTATTTTTTGGTCTAAACTATTGCCATATAGTTTGTTTTGTAGAAAACATATGAAAAACTGCAATAGTAGAATAATTGTCTTTAGGGAATGTTCAGTAGAGATGGCCACAATGCATTTAAAGTGAATCAAAAATAGACCACCCATTTTTTAAAAGTATTCCTTATTGACTATGTAGCAGCTGGAAAACTATAGCAAGTTTTAATTATCTTCAGAAAACAAAAAGCTCTTGCCAACACATGCTGGTTATTATCAGCAGCTGCTGTATGCTGACATACTCTTTCAGCTCATATGAGGCTCAGCTGTCTTAAACAATCATTGTAAAATGTAAAATAGATTTATAGTGATGATCATTTCTTGTTAGATACTTAACTACTGATGTCATTCATACTGAATTTAGGTTCACGTCTTTGTTTAAGCTGTAATAAAATTACATAAAATCATGATTAATGTTTTATGTAAGAGGTGCAAATAGCATGCAACAGGAATTCAAAATATTGAACTGTGGTGCTTTTTTAACAATTCATTAAAAAGAATCAAATTCCCTGTTGTCATGGTTTTAGCATTTGTATAAATGTAAAATTTGACTTTCTGCCTCTGAGTGACAATTACTACAACTTTATCACAATGAAAAAGGTACAAATCAATTTGCTGATTTAAACAGAAACCTTTATCTTTTACATGTCATCCTTCCATTAGCAGAAGTGGAGAACTTTATGGCAGTGGCTGTTGTCAAATCAGATGTTGCAATTTTGATTATTGTGTAATTTGGTAGAGTTTGGTTTTTTAATGACATTAATGTACTCTTCAGAATCTGAGACACCAAAAATACGTGCAACATTTATGCTTCAGTGTCCTGTAGAAAGACGCATAGGTTTGGTAGATTCTTTGTCAATATATCTAGAGCCTGCATCTTCTCCAAACTGGAAAACTTGTGATGAACTCAATTTTCTGTTACCTTATATTGTCCGTGATCTCTTTTAATTTTGCACTGACAAAGTAAGTACAAAAGGTATCAGGCAACCTGTAAAATGTTTTCTTTAGTCATTGGCACCAAGGCAATTTTAGACCCTTTCTTGTTGACATGAATGATTGATTGAGATTTGACGGTTTCTATTCTGAAGTTTAACCTGGAGGGAAGGGTTACGTTCAGCAGACTGGACTCTTGGCATTTTAAGGAGTTCTTCAATATGGATTAAAAATATGCATGAGACTCCACATAGTTGTATTTTACTGAAAAGATTATTGACTTTTGGACTTGAGTTTTCACCCAATCTGTTTTTTAATCAAATTACAATCTACTGAAATACAGTTAAAATTCTAGTTTTAAGTAGGACTCAGGTGACACTCACTCCTAGAAAACAGACAGTGTACATATGGTTACATACTGCCTTCACACCAGCTATGTAAGGGACTTTTTTCTTTGCTATCTCAGAGACCCAGAGTTCAGATCCCTGAACAGATCTCAGCAAAGAAAAACACTGGGCTGAAACAAAATAGCTATAGGTTGCAGACAAATAATCTGTCCAAGAGCATCACAGTAGCATCACAAAGTGCAAGAAATACACCCAGTTGTAGTCTGGTGTTCAGAAACCATGACTGCTGGTTTGATAACAGTCTACTTCACTGAAACTTACTAAAAACTCCAAAACTTCAATGAACAAGAACCTCCCAGGCATCAAGACCAAAGACTTTACAAAATCACAGAATAAATTATGTTCAAGAGACATTGTGGGTTCATCTAGTCCAGCCCCTGCTCAGAGCAGAGACAGCTAGATCAGGTTGCTCGGGGCCTTGTCAGGTTTAGTTCTGAGTATCTCCAAGGACTGATATACCACAACTTCCACAACTTCTCTGGGCAACTTGTGCCAGTATTTGACTACCCTCATGGTGAATTTTCTTTTCCCGTGTATCTAATTGGATTTACGATGCTGCAACTTGTTTCCATTGCCTTTCATCCTACAGTTGTGTACCTCTAAAAAGAGTCTGGCTCCACTTTCCTGTTAAGTAGATGAAGACAGCAATAAGTTCTCCTAGCCTTAGCCTTTTCTTCTTAAGGTTGAACAAACCCAGCTCTGCCAGTCTTTCCTCCTACATCAAGTGCTTTGACCATCTTGATGACCCTCTGCAGGGCTTACTCTGGTATGCCCATGACTTTCTTGCACTGGGGAACCACAAACTGAACAGAGTAGCCTCACAAGTGTGGATTAGAGAGGAACAATCACTTGCCTCGATCTGCTGGCTACATCCTTCCTAACACATTAGCCCAGTATGAGGGTGGCCTCCTTGGCCACAAGGGCACACTGCCTACTCATGTTCAATTTGTTGTCCAACAGGAGCCTGGAGTTCTTTTCTGCAAGGGCTGTCCCTGTCTAGTCAGCCCCAGCCTGCCCTCTTGCAGAGGGTTATTCCATCCCAGCTGCAGGACTTTACATTTACCTGTGTTGAACGGTATGAGATTTCTGTCAGCCAATTTCTCCAGCCTGTCAAGGTCACTTTGAAGAGCAGCCCTCCAGCATGTCAGCCACTTCTCCGCAGTTCGGTATCATCCACAAACTTGCTGAGAGTGTACTTTATTCCATCATCCAGGTTGTTAATAAAGACATTAAACAGTATCAGTCCAGTATCAATCCCTGAAGGATGCTGCTGGTAACCAACCACCAGCTGGACTTTGTACTGCTGATCACAAACTGTGAGACTAGTGGTCCAGCCAGTTGTCACCCATGTTATCTATCATTCACTTAACTGGTTTGTCTGTAAGGATGCTATGGGAGACCAAGTCAAAGACAAGCCTGCTTGTTCTGTCTCCTTCTCTAAAAAACACCAGAGAACAACCCATTGGTTATGGTGTACTTAATACGATGTCTATGAATGACCCAAGTTCAAGATCTTGCCCACATTCCTACAGCGTAAGCAACGGTAAACCTTTCTCACTTCTAACTCTTGTCCTCTTCAGTTTTATATAAATCAATAACTATATGTCAGCACAGATAATTGAACCAGGACCTCCAACTTCACTGATCTGTGCCTTAAGCACTATGCTGCAAAGTCAATCTCTGTAGACCTTCCAGTTCTGTCAGGTACTCTGTATTGTGTCCATAATTCATTGAATGAAACTCACCTGCAGTTCCTCTGCAGTCTTCAAATAGGAAAATATGCTGAAAACAGAGAAAAATAAATTGACTCTGCAGCCTTGTTTAGTTGTGATTTGTCTTGGTAAGCTGTTGATGTGTATTCAGTCAAGTCAAATGAGTTGATACCATTTGAACTAAATTGTTTTATACCAGCCTGAGGAGGTGCAGATTAGTTTAAGAAAATATGGGGCAAAGGAGAGATACAGGATGAGATAACAGGGGAGTGGCAGGTCTGTTCCACCCTTCCCAGTATCGTTACTTCCCGTGTACAGCATGAGGTGGGGCCATGCCGGCAGAGTAGCTGAAGAAGCCACAACTGAAATCAAATATAAAGCAAAGGAGGGGTAAGGAGACACACAAGGTGGGTCACTGCTGTCACTACTGCAGGAGATAAAGGAGTCTACCAAAAATATCCAGGGCTGCTGAATCAGAAGTTGTTTTTCACCCTGACTTCTGAGTCTTATTCTTGCCAGCGGCAATGGAGAGCTGTATTTAAACTGCCATTACCTATCCAGCATTACAAATATGACTCAGGTAAATGAGGGCAAGTACATGCAGGTCTACTGCAGGGATGTACACATAAGAAAATGAATCTGCACGGTTTTGTATTCCTATGAATACAGAAGAGTTTGGAGCTAAAAATAGGCATCTAGTTATTGTTACCTACCTTTTTTATATCTTTTGCCCCAATTGCTATCAGTAGAGGAAAAATAAAAATCCCGGATAACAAACGCATATAAAAATTACTTATTTATTCTTTCTAGCAAACATTTAAAAGGCCATCACAGATTTCTTTTTTATGATCAGGGTAATTGGTCTGGAGGAATTAGCTTAGCCAGATAAATAATTTTACTGGTTTTCACTATTGATGGCTTTAATAATAAAGTAAGTCACTCACAAAAAAAAAAGAAGCTCTGATGTACTGGCTTAAAGGATTTTGACCCAAAAAAGCCTGAAGGACTTTAGATTATAAGGAGTCCACTGTGATTCTGCATCTAGAAAACCTTACTATAGTCTCCTCTTAATTGGAATGTTTTGTACCACATCAAAAACTAGAAACAGTTCCCACTGGCTAGCAGAAATAATTAAGCTTACCACTTATTATAAGTGGTGCTGTGTGTTTTCAAAGTAAAGTGTGACTTTAAAGATGTGTTTTTTGAGCCTCCCTGACCCTCCTCCCCAGACCGTTTGAAACCCTTCAGGTAAGCAGAAGTGGCAGGTGTTCAGCACCCTTTGAAAACACTGGTCGCAGCTCTGTAACGTGGGATCTGTAGCTGTTATTGCAATTTGAAGATCAGAAGACGGACACAGCAAAGCACAGAGATTTTGATGGAGGATAGATGGTAACAGAGAGTGAAGCCAGAATTACAATTCCAGATCCCCCAACTCTGTGTTCAAGTACACTAGATCACACTGCCTTTCCAGAATAGAAGAACATACAAAAGGCATATTAGCACTAAAATAATACCATTTATTTCATGGGGCATTTCACCTACAGCTCTTTCCAAAGGAATTGGCGAAGGTACTGGTAGGGCAGTAGTGAGGTGACAAGGTGTGGCAGCTGTAGGGTGCATAACATCTCTGCACGTCAGTAAGACGGTACCGGTCGGGGCAGGTAGCTGGTATGGAGCAGCCTGGGGGCAATCCCTGGCCTTTTTTAAAAACTACAAGGACATAACACCTCTATCTTATAACTGAACTGAAACTATAGCCAAAATTATCTCTGTTAAATGCCTGAACGAAGCTTCTTGTACTGACAGCAATATTAGTAGTGGGTTTGAGTCTCAGAGTGAGCGGGGCAAGAGCTGGGGCTTGTTCCTGCAGCGCTGGCTGTGACCTGGGTGCTGGTCTGGAGAAGTGAGCAGCTCGCTGCTCAGCCCCCTGCGCTGGGCAGTGCCACTGGACACGTCATTCAGCTGAAATGCACGTTCTTGCCAAAAGGGGTGTTTTTGTCCCTGCCCACTTCCCTCCCTTGGATTGAGTCTGGTAAAAGTGCAACTGCAGGATGACTTGTATCAGGTCGCTTGCCCAAAAGAAAATAAATGGTTGTGCTTGTATGGTTTTATTACAAGGGAGGTGGTAAGAATATGTAGCGAGGGATGGGGCTGCTCCTTTTAATGTCAATCAGCTGCGTTACTGAATTAAAAGCAAAGTAAGACTGTAGCTACACAAGCAATGTAGACAGAGGCAAAAAAACAACTCGGTGTATTGGATTTGTTTGCACATTTCTACTGTGTCCTTATTTCATACCTCAGAAGAATTACTTTAAATAGACATTTCAAAGTATCTTAGTTGGAAATCTAATTAAAACATAGCAAGGTTATGCACAGAACAAATTTAAAATTTTTGTTCCACATTCGTGTACAAGAATCCAGAATAAAATCCTGTTTTAGTTTGCCTGGATTGTACTGCCTTTATTATCTGCAGTACACGGATGTTTGCAACTCTCTTGGTTACTATTGGAAAGTGGTGTTATTAAACAGGGTCTCTCATTCTTAACAGAAGTTCCCTAGAAACTGGCAAGGCTAAAGGATTTAAAGGTCTCATTCTGAAATGCAGATCGTATCTTTTTATTAAGAATTTCTTCATGGATATTGGAAATGTAAAGTTGACATTTCAAGAGAGATCAGCACAAGCAAAGCACACAGTGCTTAGGCAGAGGAAAGCCAGATTCTCCTGGCATTATTCATAAAGAAAAATATTGGGAGCTCATGTGAATCAGCAGGTAGGAGGTTGCAATGTGCCAATAACATCATAGTGCTCTTGAGCATGCTTGGGAAATGCAGAGATTCAGAACAGGTCTATGCTCTTGATTTAATTGCTTATCTTTCTACTAGTCCAATTTTTCTCCTTTATTTGCTTTACTTTCTTGCCTTATCACTCTCTACCACAAGAAATAACAACACAGATTTTGGCCCTACATTTTGCATCTGCCTACAGAGATAACTTTCTGTAACTGCCATTTTCATTTTGGTATTTTCCCCTTCCTTATCACACTACACACATGCTACCTCTTCCAAATCTGCTTACAAAGTATGCTAACAATGTGCTTCTACATGTTTGACAGAACTCTGGTGTGCATAAGATCACTGATCAATAAAGAGAAGCTGTCTAAATAAAAGCTTCATATTTATTTTAGTTTATGTACATTTTATTTCAGTGTTTATGCATACTTTAATTTGGTTGCACAGATTTGGCTTGTATAGTTGCCGCATTCACCTTTTTTTCTTCTCCTCCTGCCTCCCTACTCTGTAAACGAAATGGAAATATGCCCATAAGCTGATCATTTAAAAAAATCACAGATTTGGAATGTTTTCATTATATATCTACTGTAGCTAAAAATATGCAGTTTTATATTTGGGAGCCTACTTTCCTGCACATTTACAAATCAGAGAGATGATCACTTGTCTGCAGACACACTCATGAACAAAAATAACACATTCCCAAGTTGGTGTCATTTGGGGAGGCTGTAGTACAAATTCCCCGGGAGCTGGGGAAGCAGGACTGGGTGCAAGGCAGCACTGATAGAGCTTCCCTGGCAGAGGGGAACTCAAGGTGAGCCTCTGGAAGTCCCTTTGGGTGGCCATGCGCTGTTCTGAGCAACAGCCTGACCCTACAGGGACGCTACCAGACAGGCAGCAGGAAAACTTCCTTGTTTCCTAGGGTTAGGGTGATTTACATCATTCAAGGTGTTCTTGGTTCTTTTTGCTTTAGACAAGTGTGGTTTCTTGTCCATAGCTTGTTCATGTGCCCTTGCCCTGAAGCAGTTCAAGAAGCGATCATACCCGTAGGAGCATGGCTGCTTGTGAACCACCTGCTGTCATGTCTTACTTTCTGAGTGCATCCTCCCATAATGTTAGCTATTCAGGCACTGTAATAATAAATGTGGAATTAAAGCTTACAGAAGGTAGACTGAATTAAGGATTCTAGTCTACCCCATACATGTTCTAAGACACTTGCAATAAGTCATGATTCAGCTATACAAACACAGCATATATGCTCAATATGCCCAGAATAACTCTTCCATGCATTGCAGAGAGGAAGAAACACATCTATGGAAGAAACTCTCTATTGTTGACTTTGTGCATGAGAATTCTGGAAGTGCTCCAACAACAAGGCAGCCATCAGTCATCTGTTTCTTCCTCTCTCCTGCAAGGTTTATTGCCAGTTCCACCTGTGAATGTCCCAGCTCAAATCCATGCAGGAGATCCCACTCTGCCCCATGGACACCTAAGGACAGCACTCGAGGAAGCATGTCCCAGGGGGCTCTTAGCACCTTGTCAGCTTGACCCCTCGATAAATTGTGTGGCAATTTGTTGTGGGGCACTATGGCTGTCCCCATTGAGCTTTTGGGTGACAGGGTAAATGAAAGGCCTTTGGCTGTGCATGCTCCTCCTTTCTGACCGTTGTACCTATGGCCAGGTGTGGAGCCAGCGCAGGGAGATGGGTTGTTCTGCAGTGAGTTGTGCCATCCTTGCAGCATGCTGTAGGTACAGTGTAGGAGACATTTGTGGGGTATTACAAAATGGCTTGTGACCCGAGACAGGAATGGTGAGATCACGAGCACTGAATACTGACAGGACCGCCGGGACGGCAGCTGTTGCCTGTTGCAATCCCTGTGGCACAGCTGCACGCAGACAGGAATGTCTGGCGCAGAGGGAGTACGCCAGTGAGGGGATTACACGGTCATGGAGATTAAGACAACCAGGAATGCATCGAGTAGTTTTGCATAAGGCTCTTGAGGTTAGCTAGAGGCAACAGTGCAGATGCAGGTTTTGAACATCATCCCAGCCCAGAAGTTAGGTGCCATCACTAAATCGTGACAGGCTTAAAAGTGGTTTTAATGAGTGGCTGCCTTGGTGCAAAAGTCAATGAGCAGTGTCCCTGTGGGGATTTGAGAGAGGACCCAGGGATGATGAACATGGCTAGTATGTAAGATAGTATTTGCCTCAAGAAGAGTTGGTTCAGCTCCGTTGGGCTGGTGGTGGCATTATTTGTTTGCCTTGAGGAGCACATCAATACAAAGGATTGCGGGCATAAAGTGGCCATAAAGGCAGGTAGGAGAGGATTTGCTGGCAATATGCATGGTGCTGACATGACCTGAAGATCTGGCATTTACCTGTTGGAGGAGAAGGAATCTCCTTTTCCTCTGAAGAGAATAATTACCTTTGCAGTGTGAGTCCCCACAGTAATCTACTGCTGTTGTGTATGAGACCGCATCCTGGGATGACAGCAACCAGAGGAAGAAAATCGCCTTGCCGGTTTGGTCAGCAGAGTGTACATTTGGCTGACTGAAGGCTAGATGGTGGTGCCTACAAAGCCTGTTAGGAGCCAGTGTGCTCAATATCTTCAAATGCACCCAGAACTTGCAGTTTTCATCACTGTATCTGTGTGTAGGCTGGAAAGGGAAAGAAGAGATGCCCTGTGCACTCTTATCGCAGTGGCACCCCCCGGTACCACTCTAGTGGGGAGTGCAGCGCTGTGTGATGTTGCAGTCTTGCATCTTGTTTATTTCCTACTGCTTATGTGTCCCTATATGAGACTGAAATATGACTAAAAGCTCTAGATACAGGTTTGTGCCTCTTCTTTCTTAACTAAGCTCTCAGAGACTGGTGTAGTTCTGGGTCATAACATTTGATTAAAAAGTAAGTAAGCACTAAAATACCAACATTTCAAGTGTGCTCATAGCAATTAAGTGGTACGGAATAGGCACGAAAATTGGAAAGTGCAGTGTCCTTTGTAAGCTGAGCATCAAGCGGTGAGTGATAATGGAAGTGGAGTCTCCAGCAGGGACACTGCCATCAAACACACTGTCTGTAGAGCTGGGAACTCCACATAAAAGCCTGGCCTAATTTGTCTGATCAAAGCTTCTTGTCAGATTCAAGTGCAGACTTTCTCCACCTAGGTTCTTTGTAGGACAATGTGTGTGTTGTGGGGGGAGTGTTTAAGGGCCTGTTCAACGGGTGCCGAGTGCTATTTGTTTAATGCCAAACCTCCTGAGTGGGGTTAGGTGTACTTGCCAATGTCAAATATCTTCATCTGACCCCTAAATGCTGCAATAATACTTTTCTCAGATGCAATGTCAAAGTTAGGCAGCATGTAAGTACGGCAAGGCTCGTGGCTTGGGGTATCTTATTAATAAATATCATTTCATTGCATATTAACTGCCTCAGCAGTGTCTTTATTAAAAATTTAACTTGCTATTTCTACAGTAAACATGATGATGTTTGCTTAGCAATAGATAACAAGAACTAGTTCATGAACACCAGACCCAGCGAAGGCTTCTTTGTGGTGAGTTTGCACGGGAGGGTCGAGCTTTGTGCGGATTTTCTTTGGCTTAATAAGGATTGAATTTGTGCTGAAGCCTTTTCTTCAGTGAGCCACTAAGAGGCTCTCTTTCCATTACCCTGCTGCTTATTTTCACAAAACTTGTAAGAGTTTAATACCTTTGAGCCATCTGTCTCTCTTTCAAATCAGCCAATTCATTCAAAAGTTATTGGGGGAGGCAATGAGGAGCTTGACACAGACAGACAGGCAGACAGACAGACAGACCAACATGCAAAGCATGGTCGTGTGAGCAGCATTTCCTAAGGAAATCATGCTAAATATACATTGCACAAACAAATTCTTAGAAGAAGTCTTTGTGGATGGGATCTCTTTCATATATTTTTCTGTAAGTTTTAAATTAAAAATTGGCTTATAATAATAGGTAGAAGAGAATTTCAGCTTAGAAATGGGAACCTTCCCCTAGTTTTCAAATGCAGCATGAGAGAAAGCCCAAAAAAAGGCCTGAAACACAGCAATGGTATTTGTTCAAGAAAAGCCTACTCAGTTAAAGGAGCCGTCCAGCTGTGGCAGTGGGATCTGCTTAGAAACCTGCACCTAATGAACATGGACGTCTGACGTGGCAATTTACAGACCTCTTTTGCAATGCCATTATTTACATTTCATGGTGTCATATCTGTCCAGGAGCTCTGGCATTACTTGGGGAGTTCAGATCTGCTCACAGTGACCAAGCCTCTTAAATCAGCCCGTGTCAGCTCACGGTACAGTGCTATTTGCATTGCAGCCACAGCCACAGCACCATTGCTCCAGGCTTTCAACAGACATTTGACAAATTTACTGCCTCAAAAAGCTTACAGTGGTGGCTCTAACCCTTATCTTTATGCACCGCATGTACTTCCACCCAAACAAAGGAGGTTATGTTGAGCAACTGTGTGAGTCATTGTAGGGTAGAAGCTGAGTGTAGGCTTAGGGACAACAGTTGGTTACAACAGACGGGAGGAGCACACGCTAAGAAAGATATGACTGTCAGCAATTGAAAATATAGCAAGGCCAGAGGCACATGATATGTACATATGGCTTATGATGTGTACATACACAGTGTTTCTTCCCCACTCAGTAATTAAAAAAATTAAAACATTGTCTGGTGGGAAATTTAAGTTTCTCATGTTAAGAAGTGGTATATAATTGCATTAGATGGTAAAATGAGACTATCATATAACATTTGTCTCCCCTTTGCCCTATGATAGGGACAAAAATATTCTTAGGTCATAAAAACCAATGGACCTTAGTCATAATTGTATAGTTGCTTCATTATGTTACTGTAATGCAGCAGGGTTGTCTTCATGGCCTTATGGAAAGCCCACACCCAGGGCTAACTGGGAGTGCCTAGTCCTGGACTGATAATCCTGCATGCACAGATCACCGTCTGTGTTCTTGGGCATCTAAAAACTGGCCTGTTGCTGCAAAAATTCATGAGAAATTACGTCCTGTATGCTTTTCATATGGGACATGGCTACCATAGCAGATACCCTGTACGTGGAGCATCTGATGTCCCAGGTCAGAGGCTGAAGCAAGCTGGGGCTTCTTTCCCACCGGGGTCCTGTGTCCAGACCCGAGGGGCCCATGCATTAGGTGGCACTACAATGTACACTTTAAACCCTTTGGGCTGCTTACCCATTTGTTACTTCTATACTTTCTGATTTATTAAGTAATGATACAACACAGTGGAACAGGTACAGCGATACAGGCTTTCAGCATTAAGTCCATTTTGTAATAGTTCTATGCCTGAAAATTCATTTAAGATCTGTATCACTGCCGAGGCTGAATCAGGACCAGAGTCCGGCTGTGTGAGGTTCTGGGTATATTTACCCAAGCGCGGTGTCTCAGGCACACATAGCCCATCCCGTCAGGTACATACAACACCTCTTCCCTACCCCTGCAATGAGCGGGTTCTTTCATTTGGTGGCAACAACTTAATAGGATTGCAAAAGCTGTACATGCCAGTCATCCCATTGTGGGGTAATTTCTAATGACCTGCCTCTCTGTTGTGCCTCATTTGTGGAAGAAGCCATCACGCAGCTCATCAGAGTGAATTTAGCCCCATTTGTACTCGTCTGTCAAGTGTCTGAGCTCTTGTTTAAGCACCTTGCCTATCACGGCAAGGAGGTACTAAAGGTTAGTGTTGTCCTGTCTTTTTTAATTATAGCAGGACAGCATTTTAATAAATGGTGACAGAAGTAAACAAGTATCAGAATAGAAAACGAAGGATTGTATTATACAGAGCTATTACTTAGCATCCCACAAATCAGCTGGTTGGTAGCTATAATATGTTATTGCTGAGGACCTGCATTAGCAATATCCTTGTTTCCAAGGCTTTGACATATATATATATTCAGTCTTTGCTACGTTATCAATATTCACAGGATGAGAGAAATATAACCATGAATAACTATCTAGCAATAGACCATTTGGGAAAGACACAAAAGTATTGATTTCTATTTTACAGTGTTCAGTGATCGTTAATTTCCCCACACCGGTTGCCGTAATTAAGTTAAGGCTCTCTCTCCTGAGTGTGAACAAATGATAGCATACCACACAGTCAGGGGTTTGATGTGCAATAAATAAAACCGGATTTTTCATGCCAGCTCCCACCTTTTAGGGGAAGTAAAGACTTTCCCTGTAACTCTTAACTCTGTTTCATGCATGTCAGGATGGGGTCTGAATTGTTGAAAACTTGGGTAATTACTATTGTCTGTCTGACGTGCTATGGTGACAGAGCAGGCAGGTGCCTACATTGGTTGGTGCTGATGCTCCCTTTGCAGGGCTTGATGTCCCCAGGATCTAGATGCTGCTCAGGCTGTCTGCACGCTGGGGCAGATGCAAGTGCTGAGGGGGTCCTGAGCAGAGCCAGAGGCAGTGGCAGCTCCAGTGGAGAGGCTGGGGACCGAACTGAGGGTCTCAGACTTTACATTAGTTACTTGCTCTGGGTACTCTGTGTTGCTGGAGTTTCCCACACTGACCCCAGTGAGAAAATCAGGCATCTCAATGCCGTTCTGCCCTAATTATATTTATGCTTTCATTTCTTCATGTCTCTGAAACCAGATTTTCTTCTAACTTGGCGTATTTCTTAGAGCTCAATGAGATCTGTGGAACACTGAGCAATTACGGAGCTTTTTGGATGCGGCTCCCAGGGAAAATTGTCTCATATGTGTGTCTGGTTTGAGAACAGGGAAACTGTTTGAATTTACATTTACATGCATGAAAATCACCTCTGGGCTGAGATTAAGCCCAGAAAGCGTCAGCCCCAAAGGCACTAGTTTGACAGAACTTCTAGGAAATGTAAATGAAGGTTAAGAACTGAATTTGTTGTTGAGCAATTATCTTCAAAGCAACTAATACTAACTAATCTTCTGCACAAAATGATGAAGTTCTTTTGCATGGGAGAGACAGGCTGCAAAATCCTCCTGTAGCTGCAGTCGTGTGATATGCTCAGTCTTCAGCAATGGAAAAAAGGGCTGAGAATAGGCAGGACAAGAGTGTGGGACACTGGCTGGAGACTCAGATTGTAGAAATCTTGCAGCCAAAACTACTGAATGAAGCAACGAGTGGTAGGAAGGCTGCATGGGCAGGATGGGGGTGGTTCTTTGCCTTTGGAGGCTGAGGATGTTGTTCTCCGATGCCTTTGCCCCTCCCAGGATGATGTAATTCAGGTTTGAGCAAGTAGTGTCGGTGCCCAAACTCATGTTCAGACTCAGGTCCAAATCCTTCTCAACCTCTCTGCTGAACTGTTAGTGTCTAAAATGACAGGCTGGGGTTTCTGTCTCGCAGTACATGATTAGAAAGGAAGGGAGTGTCCTCTGCTCTCAAGGAGAGAGAGGCTTCCTTCATATTTTACTCTCACTGATGATTTATTACATCCAAAGAAATGCTTTTTCTTATTAAGCTTCAGCTTTGGAAAATTACAAGTCTACATTTCCAAAGCCAATTTAGTTCTTGTGGTTTGCAGTTTAATAGAACAGCTCTGTTAGGGACATCTCTCTGCAAGAAGTACTACTAATTTGAAAAACGTTGACTAAATCTTGCTGAAGTTTTCTTTGAGTTTTATGATAAAAAGTACTAAATGTATATACAAAGGCAGGAATACAAAATGTGATGGTTATATGTCATTTAAATGACAATAGTATGAGTTAAATGTATGCTTGCTTTTTAAAAATAAGAGAGTCCTGCTTCTTGCAAATTAGCTAATAGGAATCATGTGATTAAGGAGCTAATGCAGTTTAAAACAGCTTTCTTGTTACAATAAGAAGGAGAAATCTAAATTTTGCTCTTGATTTCACTTTACTGGGTTCATCAGCAATTGGAAAGTTGAAAACAAGCTGGTACGCGGCTCTATACCCATCCTGGGAATACAATTCAGCACTCAGAATATGACAGACCCCTATTTATCACCAGAGAAAGAAAATTTTATCAGTAAACTGTTTTTTACTGGAAGCAAAACCGTACTTTGTTGTTTGATTTCAGTGTCTATGGTTCTGGTCTCGGTGCTGCCCCCTTTCCTAGGCAGGAGGCATTCAATGATTTGTATGTTTCAATTAAGTTGCTATAAAAAATGAGTAGCTTGAGGGCACTGGTTTATTACTGGTATCCAACTCTGTTTTCATTTACTAAATGACATTCTGAAAGCTTCTATTCTGAACATAATCACCTTAGGGTATCCACTGAGCACAGCCCTGGATGATTCAATTATTGCTGAATGCTCTTCTCTCCCCAGAACACAGGGCTTCGCGCATTAGCAGCATGTTTAGTGTTTCACAGTTGTTCTCTTTGCACTCATCAGGGTTTTCCCAGGAACAGGCTGGAAGGGTACAACTTGCTGCTGCTTCTTGAAAACATGTTATCTTTACGTCTCTTCTCACAGTAGCTAACTTCTCCTGATGAGCGTGTTAAAGCTGACGGACGTATTTTTTATTCTGGTTCTTTACAACTATGTTTTCCCCTTACTGTTTATGAAAGCTTTGCATACTTTTCATAAAGCTAAATTACAGAAATTTACAGGGCATGCTTTGTCCACATGGATTGTCAGACAAAAATACAGTTTCCACAAAGTTTTCTTGGGAGCTGGTGTCAGAGAATCAAAATCACCATCAGCACATTGCTCTGTTTCCCAAACTGTCCCATATTCCACAGAACATAAAATAGCACAGACCAAGAGGTAAACCGTGAATTTCAGAGCTGCAGCAGGTCTGCAATTTATAGGTCAGAGCTGTCAATAAATTTGCAGAGCTATGACAACGAATTTTATATTTGAGAGCAAAGGCTGAAAAGAAGGAATGTGTCAAAGCTCACACATCCTTTCTGAAGGGCCATCAGGAGTGAATGCATTAGCAAGTGCTGAACTTCAATATTTTTGATTTTGTACAGTTTTCCAAATTTCAGTTTACCTGGTACCCCACATTTAATAGGCAATTCTTGAGTAACAAGATAGTAGCCACTGGCTGAACTGCCACGTATTTGAGGATTTCCGTAGTCATTAGTGAAAATCAGAAACGTGCAGGTTAGCTCAAGTCCCTTATCAGTAGTTACCCAAGGTAATTTTGTGCACCCCTCTCTCCTGACCCCTCAGCTGCTGCTGTTCCATTGCCAGTACTATTCCACCATATCCCTGGATGTGCGCTTCTCCTTCCTGACTAATCTAGGTACACACACTCAACACAAGCTTGAAATCTTTTTCCCCTCTGCTTTGCTCCTCAAGACCTCAGCCACCTCAGCTGCCCCAGCAGCTCAGTCCAAACACACACACCAGAGTATTACTGGGCACACTGGTATTTTAGTCATTCAAACTTAAACTTTCTCAGGCCTTTTATGTGATGTGATGGGCTTGAAACATTTAGTAAAAGCATGCCAGATTTGACAAACTTCTGGTGAACCAAGGTGTCCTTCAATAGCTCAGCTGGTGGACTGCTGGGGGAGCTAGAGCTGTCAGGGTGCCCTGAGCTGGTACCGGGTCAAGTTTCAAGATCCCCTGTGCCCTAGTCAGGAGCCTGGAAATCATGGCAAGGACTTTCATATGTGTAGCTCAGGGCACTTCGGTTTATGCAAGGGTCTTCTGAGTCCATGGACTGAAGACAGGTGACCTCAAAACACCTCAAAACTGTCAAGCCTGGAGCTCATGACAGGTGCTGGCTGCTCCTGGTGTTGCTGTTGTCAATGACTTGGATCTTGATTTTATATCAAAGAATGTGTTGTTGCATCCTTGTCCGTTAGATGGGAAATCAAGAGGCATTGGCAAAGGCCAGAGCCAAACACTCTTTTTCTGGTATTTCTGAAAGGTCACTACGTTTGAATTTCAGTTTGGAAGAAAATTTAGAAAAATCACTTTTGATCCTGCTGAAAATTAAACTGAATTTCTATATCTCCTGCATGTGGCAAATAGCGTAGACACATACCTTCCCAGCTGCTCAACAACCCCAGAGCAAATGGAAGAATGTGAGAAATAATGGCAGTGTTCATGAGTCTCAGGAGGAACAAAAGCTTGACAGAATATGGACGCAGAGACGGGCTTACTGAAGACCAGAAAATCTGTACTTTTTTCTCTTTTCTAAGCTGAAAATAGATTTTTATTTCTAAAAGAACATGAATGGCATACTAATTCCCCAAGGACTGACGTTTGCATCCGTTCAAGCTTGGCAACCAACAAAAATGTATGAGAGCTTAACTTCTATTGCTTCTGTAGTGCATGTGCTGTTGTGAAAAAATGGGATACAAGAGGAAGTCAAGGCCTAAAACATGAATCAAGGCTTTATGAAGGCATTGTTAAAATCTTGCCATCTGTGAAGAGATGAGGTTTAATATTTCTTCCATCTGCAATTCAATGAACTTGCTCCAATGCAAATCTGATTAAATCAAAGGGGTGGTCACCTCCAATTATTTTTATTAATGACCACAGCTATAATCACTGTAAACATAGAGTTTCTGACACTTAATAGAAAGATTTGACCTCATAAATCTTAAACTCATTAGTTCATTTGGCTTGGCCTCCTGTCTATCTTATGGCTTGTGTTGAGAACAGAATTTGGTTGTTTAGCTTCAACATCCTTCTCCAAAACTCATCCTGTCTTGCCTTGGAGACAAAAATTAAAAAAAAAAAAAAAATTTAAAAAAAAGGCAGACTCTACCACATTCCTTGGTAGTTTGATCTGGAGTTAACTTCTCTTGTATGAAAACCATACACTTAACTTTTAATTTGAATTCATCTGTCCTCACATTCCAGACATTCTTGTTGTGCTCTCTTCCTGGAATGAAGAGATCTTCACTGTCAGGTACCACTGCACTCTGATAAAACTATTTCTCAAACTTCTTTTTTAGATAGGTGAAGTTACTGCTGCTCACTATGCCATTACTTTATCCAATACTTAAATAATTCCTGTGGCTGTTTTTTGAATCCTCTCAATTTTTTCAAAAAGGATGTCAAAGCTGTCCCCAACATCCTTCCCTAATTATTATTTCCCTGACATATCCCTAAGGATCAAATTACACAGGGTTTTTTTTCCACAGCATTACACAGCTATTTCTCCACTCAGTCCTTTTTGGAATCACTGACTTCATGATCACAGCATCTTTTTGAAGGATGCAGTCACTCACCTGAAGAAGGAATGAGTTTTACCTCCTAAGGGCAGGGGCTCTTTGGCTGTATCTGCAGTGATGGAAGGCAGGTGAGAAGGTGCAGGAAAGTGACACATTATGGGAAAAAAAATTTTTGTTTCTAAGGAAAGCTTGAAAATCCCTGTGTGGTTGTCATGGGGCGGGATGCTGCATTTTGCGCTTGATGGTTGGGCAGTGTTGAAACGGAGGAGCAGGAAACACAAGGGCATTTGGATGGGAAGTGAATAGCACGTGCTTCCCATTTGCTGAGGTGGGTGTTTATGTCAGGTTTACTGCTCACAATATGGTTAAGCAATGATGCTGCCCTGATATTGGTTCTGTCATATTTTTAGTATGTTTCTAGTAACTTCCCTGAAAAATGGTACATTTTAAGTTGAAAATCTCTTTTCACATGCGTTCCAGTCAGAGTCAGCCTCTTGGAAATCCATTTAAAGAGCAAATCACAGGCCTCTGAAAAGAGAGGCAGGACAGTCTTAAAAGCACTAAATTCAGCGATTTGGAATGAAGGAAGCTTAAAACAGACAACATCTGTTGTTTTCAATCCCATGGGATTTTCTGCTTTTTTTCCAAATCCCAGCCCTTAATGAAGAGCAATGTCAGATTTAGAAAGGACAAAAAAAAAAAAAGGTTTATACAAAATTAGAAATGTGTCTGGAAATCTGAAATCCTTCAGTATGTAAGCCAGCGTCTGCTCCGGATCTTTCTTTGCTAATGGAGAGAGGTCCAAGTATTGTGTGATCGCAACAGTTTTCAAATGCTACCATATATTTAACCAGTCTACATTGGGATGAATATTGGCTGAAGAAAAAGGATTTCAGTTTAATTTTTAATGGCCAAAACCAGCTGCAGAATTGGGCCCAAAGGTTTTTAGAAAGTTGGGAGGTCTCTGCACACGGCTAAGTGGAATTGCCAAGGCGTATACAATAGCGTTGGCTACAAATGGTTGTGGGATCACATAAATTTCAGGGAAATGCAAAATGTTTCCAAGAATAACTAGGGTTATTAAGATATTGCTAGAAATATTCTTTTATAGTCAACAGGTTTTTTAATACTAAATTTCAACATGCTAAGTAGATGCATATGTAAATCACATTCTGTCAAAATAACTTCTTGTATAGACTTTGTTTTCTTAAGGGTTTGGAAAACTTTAAAGCAGTTCTAAAGTATTGGGTCAACATACTAAAGTCTTAACGACATCATAGCTGGCACTGCAGGACTCTTCAAGTATCCTGTGATTTCCAGCCTGAGTGTTAGAAGAGGAGGTGTAAAGGAAAGGATTCTGAAAATGGCTACACTTCACACTTTCCTTTGCTGCAGGTACAGGAGTAGCCTTTTGGCAGTAAAAGCTTGTCACATGCATCAACATATTTTTGTACGTTATGCCATGAAGCCAGACGGTGAAATTGCTGAATTATATAGTGATCTGAAACAAACTGGCTTGCTGTGCAGTTTTCTGGCTTAAGAGGGGAATAAAGTTGATTGTGCGATGTAAACTCAAGCTTTTCTGACATAAGTATATCCCTGAAAATCTAAATTTTATCCTGCTTGCAAGTAAAAGTTCATGCACCCTCAGTTATATGAGGGAAAACCAGGCAAAATCTTTAGGTGCTTTGTTAGCAGTTGATCTGGTCTGGAGGGATCTATCTTAAGTTATCACTGTTCCTTGGTCGGCACGTTGCACTGGTCAGGAATGCCACAAAACCAACGCCCCTTCCCCTACTGAAAATACAATTGCCAATCTTTTTTCCTTTAGATATGTCTTGTTTCTGACATTCGTGCTGTTGCAACCTCTCGGCTGGTCTTCAGAGCCCTACTGCAGTCCAGTGTGCGGTTACCTTCTCACTCAAGGCACCGGCAAACCTGACTTGTGCTGACTCTCCCTGCCAGCTGGCTTTGGCTGCCACATATTCGAGCACTTGTTTACCCATTTGCAAAGACCTGTAAACTGCAGCTCAAATTAACCTTAGTGATCCTTCACTGTTTGCAGTCCAGAGGCACTCAGCTGGGATGCTGAAACTTTATGTCCCAGGGAAGAAGATTTTGGAGGATGATTGCATGGCCCTCTCAGGGGCTGGTCAACCCATTGGAGTTCGCTCCCTGGACACATGTAGAAAGAGCCATGCAACAGAGCTCTTTGCTTATAGCCTCCCTTCTTCCCCTCAATAATTACATTTGCTTAGGCAAACGAAGAGCTGGCAGGCTGAAATGTAGGCTGAAAGGCACGTGGTGCTAAGGGAGCCCTTCCCTTTGCACATACATACTATTACATGCCTATAGCAATAATAATTCTAATTTGTCCATGAGCTGCACTGAGGAGTACTTTCAAGATATACATCTCTATTAAGCTATTTCACAGAGTTTTTACAAGCAGCTTGTGTATGGAAAGAATTCAAAAGCTCTGGAGTGCATCACAGATACATTTGTTAAAGCAATGTGTGTATGGCTATTTTTTGTTAACGGACTATTGAGTAATGAAAAACTTAGTCATGTAACTTCAGCTCTGTATTTCTGTTCTTGTTAATGCTGCTACCACATGTCTGATATAGCAGAGTTGCAGTGGTACAAGGGAGCATTAGCTTGATTCCTAGCTTTATTAATTATGCTGATATAGTTATTTTATTAAGGTCCTTATTATTTTAGCTTATCTTTGACTGCTCTGAGAGTTAGGTATGCAAGGAAAAAGAAAGGGCATTTACTCTGGGGTAAATCCACCAACTCAGTTTAATATTGACAGCTTTATCTGGATTTAAGCCACTGTATATAGGATCCAAAGCTGAGCCGACTTGTGACTGTGAGCACATAGGATTTCTTTTTGTGAATTTGGTACTGTTTCAATGTTTGCAGTAGTCCTGTAAGTATAGATGGTTTAAGGTTCATTCACTGTGCGAGCTGACCATCTGCTCTCAGTAATTGCAAATTCACTTCCAGTATTAATAAACTGTTCCTGTGTTCTTGCATGTCTCTCAAATGCCTCAAGCAACTGTTCCTTCCTCATATGGAAAAGTCACAGCAGCTGTGGGATTCACAAGGACTTCAGTGCTTGTCTCTTGCTACACTTCTGGCAGCAAATCACAAAGTGCAAATAACTTTTCTAACTGCCTAATAACTGCAAACCCATTAAGTGTAACTCCTGTGACACCAGGAAAAAAACTTTCTTTAAAAGAGCCCTAATGGGATTAGAGAGTATGTGAACACCTGGGGTTGCTCTCAGGGCCGCCTGCTAACTGGAACATATTAGAGGACTCAGCTTCTCCTTGAGCGTTGGCCAGAGGAGCTGCATGATGCCCAGCGGAGCTGGGGCTAGAAGTGTGAGGTGGGGATGTGCCTCCCCGTCTCCTGCGTAAGGTGGAAGGATGCTCATGCCACTTCCCACATTTTTCTTTCACTAACAAACCAACAGAATTCTGTCTTCTTAACAAAAAACCTTATTCATGAATGCAGCCACATCTGTCATATTTATTTAGCCTCCTTGATAAAGGACCAGTCCCAGGAAGAGCTCAAGGCACTGCTTTGCACAGTGCTTCCCTGCGCACTGTTTTGGGCCTCCTGCTCTGGAGCTGCAGTCACAGCGTGAGCTCCGGCGTGGGCATCCCTGCGCACTGCATGGGGACAAGCCAAGTGCCACAGCCAGAGGGTCCCTGTCAGCCCACGCAGGGAGGGCGGGTGGGCAGCCTCAGCCCACCGAGGCGAGGAGGCATCCACCGAAACACTCTCTCCTGCACCTAGGTACTTATCAACAGCTACCACTAAGTACCCTTGTGAAATGCAAGAGCCAAAATCCTCTTCTGCACTGAACTGCACAAGTTGTATATTTGGGCACAGATTGCCTGATTGCTAGTTTCTTGCAAAACAGCTGTCAAAGGACAAAGTGACACTCCCATTTTGCATAATATCTTAATGCTTTGAGGTATTTGCCCACCAACCAGAAGGGACTTAAACCTACAGTCTGAAAATCTTAGTAGAATATATGACCACAGGGTTGCCAAGTACTTGAGGGCAACACAAGGAAGAGGAATAAATGAAAATTTTCACTAAGGTCATTGGTTTTTATTGGGCTGCCCTGAAATTTCATTTTAGGAATCGTGTGACATAGTTATGCTGTTTAATGATCTATGGCAAAAGCATGGAAAACATGTCAGAGGTTGCAGAAGACACAAAAGTACTTAATTAATCCAGACAGCAGAAGATAAAGGGACTTAAACAGAACACAATTAAACTAGGTACGTGAACAGCACAATGGCAGATGACATTCAACATTGCAGAAAGCAGAGCAATCAATAACTGCAAGGAATAATCTGATCTACATTCACCCTTTGCAGGTTTCTAGATAACCTGTAACAAATTAAGTTTGGAAAAAGACATTTAACTCTGATTTTCAGCCCTAGGCTCTGTAGGGGCCGTGTTCCTTTGCCTTCTGTGGAAGTTGGGGTTTAATGTTCTCCCTTAGAGCACAGCTCTGTGCAGGTCTCGTCTCCAAATTTTTGCAGATTTCACTGTGTCTCTCACACAGGGATGTGATATGATCTCTGAATAACCCAGTGAACCCCAGTTTCAACTCAGTTAAAACTGGAGGAATGGAGTTTCTGCCAGTATTGCTTCTTTTGCTTATACTATCCCTATGTGTTTCTCACTGTACTGAGAAACCTCCTCAGCTTTCTTCCGCATACAGCAGGCTTCACCGTGGTTTTTCTGTGCATGCGTGTTTGTTGCTGTAGTTCTCCAGCAAACTCCGCTGGTTAAATCCCGCTCATGCTTGACATCCTTTCTGTTGACTGCTGCCGCTTGCCAGGCTCTGATGAGTGATGTTCAAAAGAAAGAATTGATTTTAAAAGTGTCCCATTACGTCTGACTACTCATTGTTTACCTTGGGCTTGTCACGGAGGAGTAGCTTCCCTCCAGCCAGCTGCATTGCACACTCCTCATCCTCATCATCATCCTTCTCATCATGATCCACCTCTTCCTCCTCCTCCCGGTTTCCAGTTGCAGGTGAGCACAGCTGGCTGCCCACAGCAGGTCCTGCTGCTCCCACCGGCCTGCCAGGGCTGGGGTGCCTTCCTCCACGAATGACATTTTAAGATTTTAATGCCAGAAGAAAACATTTCTCATTTTTGGTGTTTCCCATTCCTCATCTCCTTTTCCCTGGGTTCGGACAGCCGGGGCCAGGGCAGGCGTAAGGGCTTCACGGCCTCTAGCGGGCAATGGCCAGAGCTGCAGGACTGCCCAGCCACTACATAAATCCAAGGAAAACTATTTTTTTTTTAAATCAGTAGATGTTTTCCCCAGCTCCCTATGGAAACAAGGCTTATGCAAACACTCCTTCCGTGTGCGCTGTCTCCACTTCACACCCTCAGTACATCTGGAGCCTGATTTCAGGTTAATTTGACAGAGGTGCTGAGATTTCACAACCAATGCCTCTAGGGTTTGAGTCAATAGATGTGCCTGTGTTGAGGAGAAACTTTTAACACTCTTTCTAACAGAAAGGCTGTTATTGTGCAGCTTCACACAGTACAAGAATGCCAAAATATTGGCATTGGACAGAGATTATGTGTATGGAAAAAGCTGCTTGGAAATACATTGTGAACCAGGCTTATTTGTTCACGTGCTCATAAAAGTCCTGACCCTTAATTTTGTTTGATAATTTGGTTAGTGTAGACTCAAAGAACATCATGTCTCTTCCATGGCATTGTCGGATAGTCCTGCTGGGAAGGGAGAGGGGATACGCTCCAGGTTGCTGGTACTGCCCAGACCATCACAGCGCACTGCCTGCTTTGTCGCTTATAAATCTAAACGGGTGCTTGAAAGACACCCTGATTCTTGTATTTTCTTTCTGTTTTTAGCTTCCCTATTCAGACTGGTTTATAACAGCAGTCATTAAAATATAGCAAATAAAAACGAAGCTCATAGATAGATTCTTCATCAGAGTTCAGGCAAGCTGTTCCCATATGTCAGTAAGAACAAAGGAATTAATATTCCTTTGACCATGAAATAAATCCTTTAGATTACTTAAAATGAAGAAAAACTTCTATGAAGAATGGTTGCACGCGTGATACCTTTTCTCGTCCTTGTTTTTGCTTGGCTGTAGTAAAGAAGAGGAAAAAGATATGACTGGACTGCAGGCTCACTTTGGGTTAATCTAACAAAATAGGCAGTCCTTCAAGTGAACAAGAGGGAAGCATATAGTCTCCTTCATCATGTCTCACTTCTTGTAGCATTTCATTTCTGTTTGAAAACCTCTTTCTCAAGTCAAATGTTAGATGCCTTGCTTTACTTAGAGCATCTGAAAGTATTTTTTAAACATAGTGAAATGGTTTTAGGTTGAAGTTGTAGGAAGGTGATCTGTGAGTGTCCCTGAAGTGGTTAGGATCTGACTTCTCATTTTAAAAGCACTTATTTCTCATGTGTTACAAACACTTGAAATGACAAAATTGCTGGTAATGACTTTTCTGAGTTCATACCACAAATGCCAAGTTTGCGAAGATTGAAAATGGAACCATTCAGCTTTGTCCTTGGGTACAGAATATCTTGCAGAGGGGTTCTTTTTCCTCTCATTTTTCCTAGAAGTGATGTTTGAAAACAAAACCACAGTGTGGCCTTTTTGTGCTAGGAAGTCTTTGTTGCTTTTGCCAAGAGAGTTAGAGGAGGACAAGGCCGAGTGTGGCATCGTATGCTTTTGGTACACAAAAATATGTCTAATTGGGACCATCTCAGCAGGTAGTAGAGCGATGTAAATGAAATCAAATCTCACTGTCTCTGACTCTTCTGAAAAATCCCTTCTCTCTCTGTTCCCTTGTACTTAGGCTCTTCATTTCTAAAACCCAGTAGTGGCCTCTGTCTTGGCTGCATCGGCTGTAAACGATAGTCTCACGTGTCCAGGTAGCTTCCCAGCACTGACATAGGTAATCAAGACCCTTACAGCAAATCTCACTTTGCAGGAAATGACTTTGGGAGAATCCATCATTTTCTTTGCCCAAAGCTGCCTAATGTACTGCCAGTTTTTGTTTTTCTTTCATTTTTTCACCCTCTGTAAAGCATGCTGAAAGATCTGGAGGACCATGGTGATAGAAATATGATTAGTAAAGATCTTTGTGCATGTGTGTGATGAAAGAAAACAAATTTGTCAATATCTTAATTTACCGAAAAAGCAAACATTAGTTCTTTGGGTTTCTGAAAGGTCAGGGAGACAGCATTTCATACCTCCAGCGTGCTGAATTTTGCTCAAAAAGAGTCTTTACGTTTTTAAAAAAGAAATTTTATGCTGGGCAATAGTCACAAACCAGACTCCTTTGCTTTCTCTTCCATCGGTGTGAGGATGGGAGAACCACATACTGACTGGCACTGCTGATATCGAGAATTCATGTCAATTCCCTAAGTGCTTGTTTAAAATAAACCTCTGATGTCTTGATTATGGCCTGTTAAGCTCCAGGGAGTTCCTCAGGTGAATTGTCAGCATGTAAGCATTTTTTTCTGCTCATGTTTGAGGCAGGGCTGTGCAGAAAAACTTTGTCTTTTCCTGTTGCTTAGAGACAATCTTCTCCTGTGATCAGCAGCACCTTCCTTTATTTTAACAAATCTCACCTTAAAATCTTTGGGAAATGCATGATAATCTGCAAGAGGTGAGGTAAGCCTGCTAGCCTTGTTTGGAGTTGGTTTCATTGCAGGAGGCTAGAGGCTTAGGTCTTACGTCTTATGGATCTGCTGTAAAAACTTCATATTTTTGGGACAAATGAAAGAGGAGATGCTGGGACACTTGTTTCCTCCCAAGCTCTAGGCTGCACTAGTATAACTAGTAAAAATCTTGCAACAGGAGAGCTGCTTTGTGGAGAATTCCGCTTGTCTGTTGTCATAAGTATGGTTACGAATTTTTGCATATAAATGTAAGAGTTGAGTTGCCATAGGATATTTAAGGCCTGGCATACTTCACACAACGCACTTTCTACAGAAAGGCTTTCGGACACTGGGAGCGTTCTGGCCATAATGAAAACATTTCTGCATTTAGATGCTGCTTCTTATTTCTGATCTGGAAATATATTTTGGTCAGACCTTAAGAAAATTAATATCAGAAGGATGTCAACTTTGAGATGCCATATATCCTACTGCATTTACCTTGATATATTCTATGTAGTCTCATATCCTGCCTGCTCATAAACAGGGTGTTTGGGAATACATTAGTCTTGTCAGATAAATTACCTGAAATAGTCACAGACCAGGCATTGAGACGTGATGGTGGAAAATCGATGCTTAGGGCTGTGGCACAGTCAGTGCGTTAACTACAGCTCTGGTGAGAGGCGGAAGAAATTTCACCCTGGGCAGCGATCGTACCTGATTTCAGAAACTTCAGCAGTCCAGCTACAGCAGTATTTGGAAGGAGGCCCTTGAAGTTTTAGGCAGTACAGGATGTGTTCTCAGCCATTTACTGCTCTCCAAGCCAACGGTAAGCTAGCACTTGGCTGGGTATTTGGGGAAGGCTCTGTTTCCATAGGTATTAGTGCTTGAAACCATTAAGTGTTCCACAGCTCTTTTACAAGAGGAGCAATTACATCCTGTCGGCAGAAATTACTCCCGCTGTTTAATTTGGAAACCATATTCTTTGCTTCCAGTCTTGTATTGTTGCACTGCAAATAGCAGCTGCATTTTCTGCCCAGGGTGGTGGCACTTCTCTCTGACACGTGTATGGGGGATGATAGCAATGGCGATGATGTCCCTCGAGATGACATTTCAGGTTTGCTTGTGACTGAGATAATTTTAAACTGTGCAGGCATACAGCTTCAGAAATCCAACTTTTCTTTGCAGCAACAAAAATAACTTTTCTAGCTCTCATTTCCCTGCAGGAGGAATCCTGAGCCAGCTCCTGGGTGCATTGGGTCTTGAGGCAAATGCTGATGCTGAACTTTTCTCTCTTACTCTGTCCTTTTTAAGCCTTTTATGTACAGAAGGAAATTAGCACTCCAGATGATTATTGTCTGTTAGTGGTGTTTTTAATCACTGATTTTCAGGACACCCAATTAACTTTTTGCTGAAAACAAGATTTTTTTTCCTCCCCTGAAGCAAGCCAGTGATTCACATTTTAATATAAACTTTTTAGAAAGTTTGACTCATGCAGCAATTCCAAGAATTTGTATTTCTGAGCTCTTTGAAGCGTTTGAATGAACTAATGAAATACCGTGCCTCTGCCATGCATGAACCGAACCTCATGTTAAACAGGGCTCCTGTCATTGAAGTGCAGTAAGTGCCATTTTCAGACCCCTGGAGATGCTTTGTCCCACAGCATCACCTTAGCAGGAGCGTACGGCCACGGTCTCCCAGGTCCCAGCCTGTGGGAGCGGAGAGGCAAGGAGGAGTTGCCGCTGAATCAAGCACGGCACTGCTGGTCACCAGGAAGGGAAAAATATGGGGGAACAGAGCTTTCTGAAGAGTGTTGGGAATCAGGATGGGTTTTATCACCTGGTTTCATCAAACCAAAGCAAAGTGCTTTGGGCTAGGCTCTGGGAGCCCCTGCTTTGCAGCGAGGCAAGCAGGTAGATCAGCAGTCGTTTGGTTGCGTGATGAGTAAAGCAGAGAGGTGCTGCTTGACTTTCATAAGTGAGGCTCAAGCTTCAGAGTTTAGAGTTGAAAAACATTTATATTGGCTATTAAAGGGAACACATGTGACACAGAGATATGCCATGTAAACTCCAGAGATTTTCCAGCAGGAGAAAGACTCTGAAAAGCTAAAGGAGTACCAAGTACAAATGAGAGATGTTTTCCTGAAAAATAAGTTAGGTAATACATATTTGGATCCTTCAAAGAATGTGTTTTATATTAAAATGCAAAAGTGTATGGCTTTCTCATCAGGTGGCGATAGTACAACTGTCCTACTTTACATAACCACCGCAACAGTAAATGAATGACAAATAGTTCAGGATCCCTTTGGGAAATGGCAGTCTTAGGTAAGAGCATTGGCTGCATGAAAACTGCCCAGGGAAAAAATCCCCACTCAACGTATTATCATTACAATTTTCTGCTTTAGATGGGAAGTTTTCAAATCACTTTTTTCTTTTGATTTTGCCTTGAAATATCCATTTTGATGCAGAGTTTCAAATAATAATAGCCCAGATATTATTTTTCCTTTCCCCTTGTCTTTTTTTGCTGAAAGCAGATGCATGTTACCCAGCACTTTATGTTCCCTCCTCTCTGTAACTTTTCAAAATTTCATAATCTTTAGGAAAAAAAATGAGTGTGTTTGTAGGGGAAACCTGAAAACAGGGTTTGTCTGGTAGCACAAAATAAAACCTTGGCCTCAAGTTTTCCTCCAGAATCTGCCAGGGTTAGTGCGGGACGTGCGATAATAAAACAGGATGAAAGGGAAGCAGCAAGCGGTGGGGCACTGGCTTCATGTCCTCTGCCTCTGTGGGCAGCTCAGTTTGCGGTTGTATGATGGTTATTGGTGGCGTGGTACTGTGATTAGGGGATAGCAGCAGGAAATACTGGCATAATCTGGGAGGCTGGCATTTGGGAGCGACGGAAGAGATCAACGGCTTGAATGTGTTTGCAGACTGGAGAATAATTGCAAGTCGCTCCCAAAACGTGGCCTGGCAAGGCAGCCCAGCCGTCGGCTCTATCCGGCGATGTATTTCCACAGGAGAGGTGAGTACACGGCATGTGAGGCCCCATCTGCAATACTGCGTTTGGTTCTTGTTCCCCATGATCCAGCCCCCGTTCAACTTGTGTCAGTGGATTCAGAAAAGCTGTTAGAGGGGAAATGGCTTATCAAGGGAGACTGAAACAGTGGCTGTGTTTTAGTCTCCTGTCCGCAGGCAGAACAAGGCTGCTCTCATTGCCTGCAACTGGAGGGTAAACAGCAATGAGGGGAAAACAGCATTTGAGCTGGAGAACCGTGTATCCTACCCATGAATAAGTTTCAGCTGAAAATGGAGCTTATGACCACCAGAGGAACAAGGCTGCAGAACAGCAGTGAGGAAGAGATGTTGGGAGGCACGAGTGCTTATCTTCATAGACGAGCATCTTCATCTTGCTCATCCTTCCAGCAGTGTCCTCATACCTGTTGCTTCTTCTCAGGGGTCTCAAAGTGTTTCCAAATATACGTAGCCGCCCATGCATGCTGTCTTAGCAAAGCAAACTCTGACAGTAAGAAGAAATAATGTCTTCTTGAGTATCTTAAGAGTTTTAAGATGGAAAATATAAGGTTTTTAATAATTCTGTTTACCACATTATAAGCAAATACACAGCAGCCAGAGTGCCTTTAAACTATTAAAACTTTTCCCCTGACAGCCTCATGGTAGAAGGTTCGACTTACTATATTTATTCAGCTCCCCAAAAGACTCCAGGGCCAAGCAGGCATAGCCACCCTGGTTGCATTGAGAAGGTCAACCTTTTCTATTTACAAGTCACTGGGGGAAAATGGCAAGTAATTTATTCCTCCTCCTTCCCCCCCAGCGCAGTTGTGGGGAGCTGAAACTGTTTGTGAACTTGGTGTTACAGCAGGGCCAGAAGACCAAAGAGACTGTTGGACTTGAGACCTCCTGGGGACCTTTTCAACCTGAATTACCCCAGGGCTCTGTGATTTTATGATCCAGCAGGGCAGACTTTCACGAGAGCTCATGGAGCTCTGCGGTTGCTCCCTCTGCCATGCTTTCATCACAGGGTCTGTGAGTGCTGAAGGTCCTTGGATGGAGTCCTAGCTCCTTGCAAAGGAGCTCTTTACATCAAGGTAAAAGGTCTTTCTCTGACGAAAGTCCACCCACCAAAATGTTTGCTTGTGTTTCTTCTGGTGATTCCCCAAGTGTCAGCAGAGGGAGAGGCTAGAGGTCAGAAGGCCCAAATGAAGATCTGTGTGGCACCCTAAGCTCTTCCCCAGCAGAGCTTTCTTGCCTCTTGAACATCTGGGCAAGGGATCATCCTATCAGTTGAATAAATCTGTAGGTCTCCAAGTCTTTCACTTCATATGACATTTTCTAAACTCTTTTTAAATTATAATGACACTAATTAGCAACACATGACCTCTTATACCTGACCTATGGAGTCACAGTTTGGGAAGTACTCTCTGATTTTTTATGGCAGTGAGATCTGGTATCCAGTCTCAGCAGACCTCACGACTATCTCCAGGTGAGGGTGAAGAGAGGGCTGCAGTATCTGCACAACAGTGGCAGGAGGAACTATCCTACTGTCCTTCATCTTCATCTGTACTACCAAACCAAGAAGGGTCAGGGATCCCACGGCCAGGGGACATATAGACTGACTTATGTTGACACTGCTTAGGACAAGGTTAGTTGGAGTGGTCCAAAACAGAGCCGGAGAGAATAGCTTGCAGGTAAGCAGTGCAGATGATCTGACTCCCAGGACCTGAGCTCATTCCATGGCCATGTTTTGTTCAGCCATACTGGGCTACTGCAGGGCTGTGTTCACAATTAGCATGTAGTCTGGCCCAGCAGAAGATTTGCAGAGGGAAACAGTCCTGATAAACCAACATCTATGCTACCACATTTTGCTGTTTTATTCTGGATTTACTCTAGTTTGAGCCTGTGAACTGAATACTCGCTAGTGGTGGGAGCAGAACTTCCCATTCATCCCTAAGGAATGCAGTGCACTGTCTGGAACCAAAGCACATGGAGGATGATGTAGAGTAAATATATTTCTTTTCACCTGCAGCAGGCTTTTTTTCTTGTTATTCACGTGATGGCCAACAGTCTCAGGGCAGAGAAAGAGCCATAAACATTACTCCAGCCAGCAGACAAAATGCTCTGTACAAGTCCTTGGAAGATTCCCATCCCCGTTTCATATAGTGCATGTCACTGTGGTATCGAGCCTTTAATCTCCTCTTACAGCCTTTGCTAGAGATTCAAAATTCGGTTATTATTCAAATGGGTATGTACCACTGATTGGTCTCATTTATGGATTTTCAAGTACATTTTAAAGGTCAAGCAAGTAATTTTAATCAGTCGTGTGGTTTTTTGACAGCTAATAAGTATTGAATGTACAGCAGCACCTGGAAAGCAGATTAATTATATTTGCTATTACATATTTGAATCAGGCGCAGGGATGGCGCTTCTCCCCTGCTCGTTTCACTCTCCATCATCAAGTTACTGGCACTGATCAACCGCTGCATCCACAGGAGAGCACTGTCGTTGCAGCACTTCAAATCTGAGTCACAACTGCTTGGATGGGGGCCCAGGACCCATGTCACATGGCTGCTGATTAAGAGAATAGTAGCTGCATCAGAGCAGTGCTGCCCTCGGCTCAGAGCATTCCTGGCTACTCAATCCATACCACTTTCTTCTAGGCTGCCTGGCTAGTAACCATTTGGAAATTTGTCTGGCTTAGTTGTTCTCAAATTCTTGTGGGCAGGCCACTCATGCGGTGGTTGTGGAGAGCTGTTGGATCGCAGGATAGCAACTGACTGTCCTCAGTTACTGTCTGCAGAATTGTAAGCAAAGAAAACGGAAATATTTTCACATTTCCACAAATGGCAGTCGTAGACTAGGAGCAAGTCTTGAGCTCGGGTGCTGTAACATCAGCTTCTAGCATGTGAACTAAAGGGCTAACTGAATCACTTATGGGAGCAGTAGTACATATAGGGATGGGCTGACCAGCCCCGGCATGAAACAGATGAGATTCTTGAGCTTAAAATAAAGAGGATTAAATAGGATCTGACAGAGCCCGTGAAGTCATCTATCGTGTGGAAAAACTGAACTTGTGAGAATGGCAGGGCATGTAATGAAGTGGTTAGAGAGTCAGTGTAAGTAGACAGAAGTGCTTTTTTTTGTGTTTTTCCACTGCGTTTTTGGAATGTGTTAGGGTTGGGCGGAAGAGAGTTCAAAAAGGAGCGAGATCCACTCATACAGGACTGGTGACGCAGTTGTCCAGCTCCAGGAGCTGGCCGGGGAAGCCCCCAGGCCCCTCCTTGCTGGGAGCCAAGCGGCACACCTGGAGAAAAGCTGCTCCAGGCACACGCTGCTCTTGCACCCTTCCCTGAGCTCCTGGCGGAGCTGAAACTCGAGGGGTCCTTGATCGAGCCTACGGCAGCAGCTCGGCTGCTCTTCAGCGATCTCCCCTGAACCAGCCACGGGCAGCGGTCGGGGGGCCCTGTGTGCCACCGGGACACGATCAGCTGTTAGTGAAGAAGGAGATGGCTTTAACCATCGGTCAGAGGGCAGAAAGCCCCGCTGACACTTTCAGCTGGGATGTGGCTCTCACCGTAGAAAAAGCCAAGAACCCCAGGATTTTGCATCCTTTTCAGACTGTATCCAGATCTGCCCAGTCATTTTTAATTTCCACAGCACAGTTTCTTAAGAAGGTCTGGAGGGTGGAGGATTAAAACAATTTACAGTTTACAGAAACTCGGCTCTGTTTTGCTCTGTTGATGGGAACAAAGTTCGTAGCACTGGTTTTATGGTACCACCTTGCTTTTATACTCCACGCTTTGTTAAACATGATAATGAGTTCAGCGCTGTATAGTGCACTCAGTGCTGTGCAGAAAATAAAAGTATTTCCTGCCCACACTTCAAAAGAGCTGCTACGATAGTAAAGGCTCTTTCAAGCTTAGGGCTGCTAGCCTAAACTGTGTGTACGCTGGGTTAGTCTGTCAAAAAGCTCCGTATTGCAAATGTAAATTTATCTTTGTAAGAATGACAAGCTCCTGTTCAAAGCGAAACATTATATAAAGCAGTTCACTGAGGCAGTATGTTTTACCATATTCCCCTTCTGAAACAGAGAGGAGTTTTGTATTACATTAATCAGCTTCTAAGCCCTGAAGGTCACAATTATCTGGCCACTATTTTTCAGTATTAGTGATTTTAGTACATGATTAACTTTCATGTGTGCATCATTAAGATGAGGAATTGTTTTGAAGTTTCAAATAGAGCAGCAGGTCTTAGCTGTAGTATTTGCCATACTTGCTCAGCCGCTGTTAAAAGGGATGATTTATAGAAAATCCAGCTGTGAGTTTTCGTTTCTTCAAGAGCAGGAGGCGGGACTAGAAACCAACCTAAAACCAAGCGGAGCATTGATCAGAGTAGAAATGATGTAGAGCACAGCTCCGCAGACAACAGCTAAGCATCGTGGAAGTATTAGCTGGCAGCGATAAGGAGGCGGAAGCAGCGCTCGGTGACAGAGGAGCCATCTGTCAGAAACTGGGAATCCGATTTCAAGAGAGCAGAAAATGAAGTACAGAAGAAAGTGATTTTGGTTCAAAGGTACAGTGAAGCCCAAGGATATCTGTGGACAGTAAGTTTCTATACTGTAGCAGGGATGTTTAATACCGCAGCTAGTACTGTTCGGAAGGGCTTTTCAGCTTTGAAAACAGACATAAGTAGCTCCTTTATAAAATAGCTTTTACTGAGTTTTTTATTTATTTTTAAGATGTAAATAAGCTTATCTGTTTGAGGTGGCTTGTTTAAAAACTTGTAAACAAACTTTAAAACTGCTGGTGTCCATCACTTCAGAGGGTGGTTTTGTTTAATAAGGTCATCTGCTGTCGAGGATAAGGTTTGTTCGTAACCTTTCTGAAAAATATCTTAGAAGAAAAGACTCCTTTGGCCCCAGTTGTGAGGTGAAAAAGGGTAGGCAAGAATATTTTTTCTGGAAAGGGGAAAGGAGTTCCCACCCAAATAGATCTAAACTAACTGGAACTACAGTGTATAAACACCCCGGGGCTAAATCCTACCCTCACTTACACTGATGTAAGCCAGGTTTAAGTCTACTGCAGTTAATAAAATTACTCCTGATTTAATTAAGGCTAGAATTTGGTTGCACATTTCTTAATAATGAAAAAGCCCCATGGTTCTTTCCAAAGTGCATTTTATGTTAACAGATTATTTATTAAGAACTTGCTTTAAAATACGTTAAAATTAATTGTAAACTCACATTGTGATGTATCTTTTGTCATATATTTGTATCCTTCTTTGAAACTAGCACAAAAGCCAGCGTGAGATATTGTAAGCAGTCCTATTATTTCTTGTTAGCAGGTTCTCAGATGAGGTTTGGACTGCTCATAGTTTCATGCTCGTTTCAATTCAGTGGCTTGTATTTGGGGTGATATGCTTTGATCCCAAAAAGGTTTGTGAAGATCCAGCTGGGAGTGATAAGGTGGTATTAGCTGTAGCAGAAAAGTGTCAAAGTTCTTTACAAGACCCCAGACTGTATTATTGGGAATGAAACTGTTCTATTACAGATTGTACAGAAAAATTACTCTTGTTGCAGTGGTTTTAATGTACAAGTTAGAAGCAGAAGCATTGGCTGCTGACTGAGAAAAAAACAAAACAAAATAAAACCCACTCACTATTATGGCCCAATATGGATGACAAAACACTGTAGCATTTGTGGGAAAATGGCTGCAGTCCAATGTCTGGAACCATTTATCTTCTGGTAGAGTCTGGAAGATGACTGTTTTATGTATTTTACAGAAATCCCTGCTGATTGATTTCATTTACTTAGGGGGAGGGGGCACGGTGACTGATGGCAGGGACAACTGGGGAAAAAAAAAAGTGGATTCTTTACATTATCCCGACATCCTGTTCTGGTTAGGGTTGTTGGCACCTTTTGAGGGGACCAGACAGTGCTGGGCAGCCTGGTACGTCCTGCTGCTGCTTTTGCTACTACATGCAGCCAGAGGTTTGCTTCTTTCTGGATCTCAGTGAGCTGAAAGTTGCGGGTTCTGCTTCCGCTAGCACCAGGCACATTTTGGGAATTATGATTTGCAGAGGTCTGAAGGCGAATGGACAGAAATGGGTACAGGTCTCTGTAGCCTGCTGGTAGCTTGGCTGATGGTGGGCACTGTTATAGAGGAGGGAGGAAAGAATTTGTGAAAGGTCTTGGGGAAAAGTCTGTTTTCAGCGTGCAGGGCTTGCTGAAATAGCTCATCCCGCTTTGGCACATGAGGTCTGTACGCAAGGATGATGATACAGTTTTCTTCTCATGTTTGTTGCTAAAATAGCCACAATTCCTGGTGTTTCTTTATTTGTAAGGAATAAAGAGCTTGTCAAGCACAGTAGAGACAACAGGGATATGCTGTACATCAGTATCTTTCCTTTACCTTACTGTTATTTTTGTGTGTGCTCTGCCTGCCTGTCTGTCAAGGTGTTTGCCTTCAAATCAATTAGTCTCACATCACGGCATGACAGTCACTTGTTATATACCAGGCATGTCTAGAGACATTTGCTTTCACGTTGCAAGGAATCAGTGCCAACATTTTCATACGATGAAACAAGAGTGAGGAGATATGTGTCCTAGTCAGTACACTGCTACTGTGTTGAGGTTTAACAAAAATGGGGAGAAAATGGATTTTTCAATTGACAATACTACTTCATTTTGTACCCTTCAACCTCTTCACAGGGTCCTCTACTAATGGTTACAATGCCAAGTCCAATGCAGGGTCGCGTAACAAACCAGGAGAAAGGGAAAAATATTGTGTCTCTCCCATCAACATCCAGTTTCCCAGACATAACCACTTAGTACAGTCAAGACATTCCTCATTGACAGAGCGTGAAAGAAAGAACGAACGATCTTATACTTTACCCCAACTGCCGAGAAAGCTTCATATGTTTATCAAGTATTTTTATCAGATTGGTAGGAGCTATTAAGCACTGTGCTTAAACAGTATCCCAAGAATAAACCCAGCATCACCTCCCTTCTGAACAGCATCCTGTATTATTGCCCTGTGGTGTCGTTCAGCCCACTCAGGTTCGTTGGCTTCACTGCTCATCATGCTGCCTTGATGCGCACTCATTTTCTGTGTCTGTTTGTTGAGGATGTGCTTATGGCAATCAGACATCTCTTTGTTACTCATGTATTGACCTCTGATTTGTAAGTTTACAGGAATTTAGATTACTCGTAACTTTTACTTCTTTCTTCATTTTCTTAGCCTCCTTTTCAGCCACTACGTGTTTGGGTTATCGTCCCACAGAACAGTTTCTTGTTGGGACTCTCCCACAGGGGTAGCCAGTTTTGCCCTTATTAATTGAGTTTGAGCCTTTCCTGCTTTTTGGTAGATCTAATTGAGGAGGGCAGTGGGTAGTGCCATGGGTTTCAGCTGAAGGTACCAGTTCTTTTCCTTGTGTATGCCACTGAGCTGCCCTACAACACAGAGCAAATCTAGTGCCCTAGTGACTTTTTTTAGAAGATCTGCCTTTATCATGGGGTGCTTGAGGGGGACTGTCTTCCTCATTGAGAGGACTCTTAATGAGATAGTGCTGGTGAACAGATCCAGTGTAAGTCCAGTGTCTCCCTTTAATCTTGCATTTGGGCAGGAGGGGAAAAAAGTGGTCTGAGCTGATGCACACTTGTTTTTTCATCCAATGGGACTGCATTCTCCTGGTAATTTCGAGCACATTTGGGGACTGCCAGCACCCGACCCTTCCTCTTCTGTAAGGATTTGTAGGACGGTGTGCTCAGGCTCCAGCCATTTTGGCTACTGCCTGCACAGTCCCTACATTTTTATTCGTCAGCTCTTAAGTCTCTTCATTACCTGGAAACATCCTTCACGTGGCTACCACAAAGGTGCCTTCCTGCGTGCACTACTTTTTACAGGTTAAAATATCTCAGAACATATTTTATGCAGATTGGACATTATCCCATTTTTTAATAAATTTTGTCCTTTTGTACCTTGCAATATAGTACATGACAAGCACAGGCCGGGTGGTAGAGCTACAGCTGCCTCTTGTTCTCTTATCAGATACTGTTAAAAACATAAAATTAGACTGAAAAAAAAGAAGGGAGCTCTGTAGGCTGTGGAACATTGTAAAACCTCCCACTGAATGTCTGCGCAGGACATACGGCAACAGCAAAGCTGTTATGTACTAAATGAGTTCGGAGTAGGGGCCAACTGGATGCAATGCATAAGTGATTTACTTATTCATTTATAACCCTAACCTAGAATCATGAATTTTTGCTGTCCCATAAAAAGGATGACTTTATGTGACCCTTTAAAGCCTTCAGCATTAAGTGGCATTAAGTTGATGGCTACTTGTTTTGTACCTTCAGTGAAAAATTATGTATAAATCAAGTAGGCTTTGCTTGTAATGTACTCATAATCCTCACAAGCAAAACTCCCACCCAAATCTAGTGATCAGGCATGGTTTCTTGAACTCAGCAGAAAGGTCACCTCATAAAAAATATGGGGGTATAATATTCAGGCCACCCAGGCAATTTTTTTGGCTAGGGCATTGCTTTAATTAAGTGATTGTAAAGTTAAAATAATAATAGGATTCTGATTTAAGCAGATAAAAGCCAGGGGAGCTACGTTAAACTCAGTTTGCATCCACTGAACACATCCAGACGAGCTAAGCTCACTCGCTGTTTGAAGAACAGCGCAGAAGTACAGACAGGATGGACTGAGGTTGAGTCCTGAATGTTCTGGGGTTTGCGTATTTAAATCAAGCCCTTAGCATTGTTTTGTTCCTTAATTACTTCTGGTTTGTTGATTTATTGATGCTTTTGAAGGCAAGTAGACTCAGTAAAACATAATCATCCTGTGTCATGTAAAAGCTCCTGTTAAATCTGTGGACGTTATAGACAAAAGGAAAGGATTGACTGAAGGAACTTTTGTGGAGATGGTCTTCCACCTACAGGTAAAAACAGTGGTAGCTGTCTTTTTTAAAGGTGGAATTGAGTTACTGAATTGCAAATGAAATGGAAGGTCTTGTGAAATCACTGGTTAGGGCTGTCTCAGTTATTGAAATCTGCCAACACAGCCAACAATTTGGGCAGAAGGTGAATGGGAACCAGTGGTCCTGCAGAAGGGGTTGGTGGCTGGAGCGTCTTCATGGAGCACTGCTGGGAGGAACGAAAGCTGGACTTACCTATTCTGTATGAAATGGCCCTTCTGTTTGGGGGTGACTTTGGGGGAAATAGGAGTACTATTTGCTTTAGCACTTGTTACACAGGGTTTGAACAGGGATGAAAACTGCAAATGGCAGTCCTTTGCCAGCCGTGAGCACTGATGTACAGTTGAAAACTCACAACATGGTCTCACCTGGCTTAGTATCAGGGAAATATTTGGATCTTGCACCTACTCTCTGCTGCCCGTGTCCCTGGGGTGCCCATACCTGCACCCTAAACCCCAACTCCAAAAACCACCTCTGCGTCTTCTTTTTCAGCACAGCGGGGCATAGCATCCAGGCATTACTCCTTCCCTCTGTGTCTCTCCTGTGTCTGTATGTCCCAGCTGGTACACCTAGAGCAGGGCATGGGTCCTCACTTGTCAGAGAAGAAGAATTTAGCACATTGTTTGTTCAGGAGATGTTAATTTGTCACATCCCTCCACCAGTGGCTAATGACCAACTTGGGCAGCTCTGTTGTATTAATTTGATTTGCAGGAATATGCACACAGATGACCAGGAGCGAATGTGGTAGATACATGCGCAATGATGGGTACTTCTCTTGTGCTTCTGAGCCACTGAATTTAAAATATAGATGTATGTTAATATTTAGCGCTTACATAGTGCATTAAATCCCCATAGGCCTGTAGGAACATGTCTAATTTATACATCCAAATTAATAGAAGAGGTAATCACACATAATAGTCTTTTCATCACTTAACCCAATGAGGAATGAAGACACTATTTTGTTTGGACTGTAATTGCTTATACATACCTGAAAATACCATTCCATACTCTGAGTTCTTTGTAAAAACACCATGAGTTTGTCGTTACAAGAACATTTCAGACAGCTGCATAATGAGTTAACTTCACTTTTTAACTAAACTGAAGATTAGGAGGCTGACCCAGATCTCAGTGGGATATCTCCACTGGAGTTTTTCAATGAACTTGGGTGCTGAACGAGCAAAACCAGTTCATTTAAAAAAATTGTTTGAAAATCATCTTTCAGAAAATCGAGTCTTGAAAGCCTGGTGCTGATAATGAGCATGCTGGCAGACCTTTAAGGCAGCAGTTGAACACCCTCATGCTTCATATTATTTGTTTATATTACATTCATATTGCCCACACGAGCTTCCAGAGCGAATTCAATAGACAGCTATAGTTCTGCCTTAATTCTTCAGCCCTGGTTTCTATGGCATCCAAGTTAGGAAAATATCTGCCAGCTCCAGGTGGCTGAGCATGCAGATGGGTGAAACATGAGCTGTAATTTAGGGAGCCATGAGATGGTATCCTATGACCAGCAGGTATTGTCCATGGTTTTTGCAAAAAGGGGCAAGGAGTTGTGAACACCTCCGGGAAACCTGGGCTTTGTTTAGCTGCAGCGAAAGAAGCTGCCTATACCAGCAACCTACATTTGTACTGAGAGGCTCTGGTAGTGAGCTATGAAATAATTTAATGAACCGTTCAAATTAAATACAAAATTAAGAGATTAGAAGGGGCTGGCTGGTATCACCTATAGTCATGCTTAATAGCATCTCGCTCTGTGATTCATTCCACTCAGCTCAGTGGGATAATAATAGTCGTTGAATAAGGTGGCAGAACTGAGCCTTCAGGTTAAAGACACATATAATAAGAATTGTAAGTACTGTGCAAAAAAATCCTTTTTTATTTACAATCTTGGTACTCAGAATTTGTCCCTTGAGATCTGCATAATATAGTACAAATAGGATGTACGAATTCAAACTTTTTAGTCTTAACTATGTTCAGGATCAATATTCAAATGCTTTGGTAGAGTTTCCTCCCCCATCCAGTTGTCACTGTTTTAAGTCACTTTAATAGCGAGAATTAATTTTCATTGAAAGCAATTTTTTCCCAACATTTCTTTGTTTCCAGTAAGAAAAGAACAAGAACAAAGGCTACCAAACAAAATACAACTTGTCTAAAATCTCATAAAAGCTCTTACACAAGAATCTATCAAGCCTGGGAAAATATGTGTTCTTTTGTAAAAACATATTTTTCCTTGAAGTCACTGCTAGATTGCAAAAGTTCACACAACATATTGGTATGTGGATGTGTTTATGTAAGATGGACCTCAGTATTTCACTTTCTGATGTCAGTGTTGCCTTGGCAACTGTATTTTATTGATTAGTAGAATATATGTAATTTGTTTCAGAACTGCGTCATCTTACAAGTTCATTTTTCTTTGTAAGAAGTGGTTTCATTTTCTTATTCTCTGAGTAAAATTATTTTTCTGATATGAGGAATAACATTCTTTTGATCCTTTTGGAGGTGTTTGTGTGGCTATACACAAAATCCAACAAAGTTTGACAAATGCATGCTGATAAAGTCATTGAATACTTTATCTGCTGATACATGCATTTCTTGTTAAACTTCTTTTGCTGTATCTGTTAACCTAGTATCTTATCTGTAGCTTCACTGGTAACCAACTGGAGACTCTTTCCATGCAGTTCCAGTTACTAGATACTGCATGGTGGTTTTCCTCCAGAGATTTCAAATTCCAATTAGTAATACTTTGCAGGATCTCTTTGAACTAAGTATTGTTCTAGAATTTATTTTACACTTAGATAAGCTGAGATATGGAAAACTTACCCTCAAATAAGAGTAAATCTGAAATATAGTACTGAGAGTAGCTCCTGAAACTCAAGAATCTTTTACTCTTGTTCTACCCATTGTGGGTTTGTCAGGTCTAAGAGTTAGTTCCTGACTTAGGACGGTAGCACTTAAAGAACCAATTGTCCCATCACCAGTCCCATTTCTGTGAGTGCTGGTCACATTTATGAGAAGTCGTGGTCCTGACCCAAAGACCTTTCATTTTCAGACAAACCGAGCAGGGGAGAGGATGGAAGGGGTAGGTGGGATATGGTGTCTTGGTTCAGATGGTGCCATTGCCTGAGTACATGCACAGCTGGAGAGATCCACATAGTTAGATTTACTAAATATCCTCCTGCTTTGGTTTTGTCCTTTCCCCCTCTGTTTCTTTGTTTCTTGGTTTATGAGTATCACAGGAGCCAAGAGCAGGCAGGGTGTGCAGCTTCCCAGATCAAGTCAGGCAGGGGAGCAACAAGAAAAAAATAGGGAGGCCAAGGAGAAGGAGGAGTACAAATAACGGAACAGATGGGAAAGTAATGGAAGTTCAGCCAGATGTTGATGTAAAAGCTGTCTTTTTTATGCAGGACTGAAGGCACAGCCATCCCTACAGTCCTAATATTAACAATTTACAAATTATAGCAGTGATTGTATTTATATGTCATACAGAGTGTAAATGATGGGAATGAGTTGTCAACACACATAGGAAAACAAGTCTGAAAATCTCTAGCACTTCCTTTAAATATAATGGTTCCTGACAATTAAATATCCCATTGGTTGTTATCTAAATATTTATCTTCAGTGAAATTACAAGAAGTCCACAGTCAGAGAAAACCCACGCTCTTCTGCTCTCTGTCTTAAACATTAAATTATGTTCTACCTTTGGAAAAGTTTGGCTTCTGGTTTTATCCTGTTTTATTTTTGTGGATAACTTTGAAAAAAAAGAAAGAGAAAAGAGTCTGCCATTGATGGCAAGCAGGGACAAAGGCACTGTTACTAGATTGTGGTTTTGAAGGCTGTTTACCATGCTAAGTCAGAGACCATAATGTGAAATCATGTTTTTAATCTTTTGGATTAAAACATTCAACAACAGACCTTCCTAGCAACAAGGCTCCACCTAACACAGAGCCTCATTTTCTTGCACGGATCCTGCAGTTTTACATGGATTTCCTGGGCCAGTCTTTGGCAGCAACACCACTAATTTATTCCAGATGAAAGTCAGGCCCACTATAATTAGCAATACTGTGGTATTTGTCTGAAAAATCAAGAAATGCTGGCATTTGCTAGAGAGTCCATGTGTCTTCTGGAAAATCCAGTCCATTTAATTCAAGCTTTTAGGTAGCCGGGGTTAAGCAGATGGTCCAGTCCATTTGTCATAGCTGCTTACATTCTTTGTACAGTCTAAGGAGAGCAGCAGTTGCTTACTGAAGACCTGTGGAGGGAGATCCCTTCCCCCTCTCCATCCATCCACCCACCCGAGGATGATTCAGTCTGCCTCATTCAAGTAAATACCTCTTCCATTGGGAATATAGAGGAACAATAGGAAATAAATGCTGGCACCTCCATGCAGTTGGGATCCATTTACTCATTTGAAGATGGATGTGACTTATCTTCCTCTTGCATAATAACCCAAGAATTAGAGCACTTACCCCAGAGAGAGGAGGTCCTGGGCTCTACTCAGTCCGAGTGGGTTGAGCTCACATCTTCTACATTTAACTCAGAGGAGCTAAATTCCTCCCTTCGTAGGATGACCATCCGTAAGTCTCCATGCTTTTGTTTCTTATCCTTTCCTTTTCTGCCTGCCTGTGAGGACTGTAAACTCTGTAAGGCGCCAGCTCATTTGTCATTAAACATTTGAGCAGCAGTGACTGTTATAAGGTTCTGATTTTGGCTGAGGTTTGTAATGAAATATAAATAATAGTAACACCTGTGCAAATTTCTCCCTTTGCACCACAAAAAATGCTGAGTAAAAGCTTTGTTCTGGTAGATGCATTACATGTTTTTGGCTAGTATTGGTAGAAGGTGGGCTTTGTACAGCCTTTGGCTGTGACATGGTTTGTGGAACAGAGGATGAGTCTCCAGTGATGTTGGACTTGATGTGTATTTAGGGAATGGCTGGCTGCTTATTGGTTTTCTATGGGCATGATTATTTCCTCATTTTTGGTTGCCTCTTCTAGGGACATTTGTGCTGGAGCTTAGTAGATATGTAGCACTGGGAAATATGGTGCTCCAGGGTCCTTTTTTGCAAATGACTCTCTTAGGAGCTTTTTCTGGACCTAGGCAAGTACATAGCTCAGGGCAGAGGTAGGCTGCAGAGCTCCTACTCAGTGCCACAGCCCCTCAGCATCTTCTGCTCTTGGAGTTTCTAAAGAAGAAAGCAGTGGGAGGGACGGGGCTGTGAGGACAATGTGAGGGCATTATGCTGTGAGGACATTACGCAGTCACTCCTGCAACACAGGCGAGGTATGCAGCAATGGTTATGTTCCTCGTGTGAGTCATTTTGGAGCTGCCAAAAGTTGGAGCAGCCCATTGCCCCGTGATGAGTAGTGGTTGACCTTTATTCCCATCTTAAAGAATATTGTAAAATTGAGCTAAATGAATTGATTTCTGAGCACTGGCATCAGTGCAGCCTACTTTCCTACAGATTTGGATTCCTTCCCCCCAACTCACTGAAACCAAGTCCTTACTTCCCCTCTTCCATGCCATTCCCCAGATCTCTCTCCCATCCCTTAAATATTTGTCCGGGAAGTGGTACGTACGCTGTGGCTGATGCAGAGTGCTGTGTACTCTTTAGCCAACTGTCTGCTGCTTCTCAGCATGGATAGTGGGTCACCCCACAAATGCCTTTCCCTTACTGGAATACTAATTTTTATGCTTTTCTCTACCCAACACCAGCTTTTCTAAAACATAGTATCTTTGAGACCTGGCTCCCCCTGTCAGATTTGACTGAAACTGGCCAATAGATTCTGAAATTATACTGGGGTGCAGGGGGGTGTCCCAGAGAGACAGGTGGTATGAATATTATCTCCTTAGGAAGCAATAGTACAAATATACTGTAATGCAAGCAGAAATTAAAAGCATTATGAGGAAATTAGTAGGTGAAGCTCTATGAGTTGTGTTGTGGAGACAGACATAAAAGGAACACATTTTTAGGTTTGCCATAAAATCTTTTAAATTATTATAGTGAAAAATTGTTGAGCAACTCATCATAAGGAAAATATGGGACTCACCCTGCCAGTTCATCCCTAATATATTCCAGCCCAGCAGATGGATAGCCAGTGATAAATTTGGTCTGAGCTTATCAAACATAGTAAAGAACTATGCAGCTTATAGATGGCTAAAGTTATATCAGTACATTGTACCTATAAAGTGTCAGTTATTTTGGTCATCTCCTACTTTACCACCTTTAAAAGTATTATTAACTCTATTTACCTTCTATTAAATAACATTTAAAAGAGAAATAAACTTGCATATAACATCTCAGACTATATTAAATTGTATGTACAGTCAAGGAGAGTTTTAGAAGTTCATGAATGCTGTGTTTAGCCTTCCATCTCCTTCTGTGTCTCCCCATCCACAGTTATAAAAATATCATGGCTCACACATACAGTTTATTCTTCAGAACATTAAAAAAAAAAAGATTAACTATAAATGGGCAGGAGTTTTTTCCATTGATTTGGAGCTTGTCTTGAACTATCCAAGGGCAATTCAGCTATTGGCAGTTCTAGAAAGGCATCCAGAGATTCTACTGGCTACTCTTGAAAACTAAACTTCCTCTTGAAAATCAGAGTGACACAAAATGTTCAGTAAAAGTCACAGAAATTGAATATATTACAGTGCCAAAAATATTTAGCATGTGGAACCCACCAAAGTGTTTATAATTTAGTATTTATCCTTTGCTTTCAGACCTCAGGCAGCTTCCTCCTAAAGCTGTTCTAGTATTTTTTTATCAGTCTGAATCTGCATAATCATTTCTCTGTTTCAGCCTGTGGTGATCCACCATAATACACTTGGATAGACCTTCAGAGTGTCCACTTGGCTTAGGATCTTCTCGTGCTGTCACCACTTCTGCAATTGGGAGTTAGGAGAGTAGTGGCCAGAGACTGGCTTCAGCCTGGCGAGGTGGGTCTCCCCAGTTCCCCCAGTACTCAGTGGGGAGAAGTTGTTCAGAGTGGGAACCTAACATTGCATTGCTTTAGTTTCCTAAAATGCACCATCACTTCAAAGTTTTTAACCCTGATGTATGATGT